>CM059790.1:26499319-26664319 GCA_030435695.1 Brachymystax lenok tsinlingensis | reverse complement strand
TTTCAGAGTATTCATACAGTAGCTCTGGGTTGTTTTGCTGCTTATGTTTTTCATTTGACATTTGTCTTAGGTGTTTTCTCATTGTTTTACATTCGTGGTCAAACCATTTTTCAGAAACATTTTGTTTTTTGTTTCTGATGCTGCTTTTTGAATATGCAGTTGATGTTTTGAGTAGCTGAATTGACACCTTCTTCATTGTTTTGGTATTGTGAGTTATTGAAGAACTGTGTAGAGTTCATCATTTCCTTTGAGTTCAATGTTTCAATGAATCTCTCTGCACTGTTTTGAGCCCATCTGTACAATTGGTTTATGTTGTAGAGTTTGTTGGGCTGTTTTTTGGAATGAGTATTGCCGGATAATTTCTTCAGAAACACTTTGATCTGACTGTGATCTGACAATGGTGTCTGTGGTCTGACAGTGAATGCACTAATGGAGGAGGGGTCGATGTCAGTGATGGCATAATCGACTACACTTGTCCCAAGAGCTGAGCAGTAAGTCAAGCGACCTAAAGAGTCCCCTCTGATTCTACCATTAAGCATGTACAGGCCTAAGGCTCCACAGAGATGCACTAACTCCTTCCCATTTTTGTTCAGTATTTGGTCAGGACTGTTTCTATTATTTATTATAGGGCTGTTGTACAAGGAGGGGTGTCCAAATGTGGTGGTTAACTCCCTTGTCAGTGTAGTCAGGTTCAGAACCTGTTCTTGCATTGAAATCTCCACAAAGAAGAACTTTACCCTCTGCCTGAAATGGAATGATTTCAAAAAACTGATCATCATAATATGATGAATCTGAAGGAGGAGCAGAAGCTGCACATATGTATAGATCATTGTCACAATAGATTGGACCTTTTTGTTAAGTTTTAGCCAAATGTGGTTAGTATCTTTTTTTAAATTTAATTCAGTGGTAAGTCCTGCTTTTCCAAATATTTCCACCGGAGTCCTGGTCCCGTTTAACATTTTCTGTTTGATTGAAAGCAGTAATATTTCTCTAAAGCCTGAGGGACACTGAGTATCTGTCTCCACCACACCATGTTTCCAGTAGGATTATGATGACCTTGATGTTTTCAAGAAATTCTGGATTTGTTTTATAACCAAAATGTGAAGAGAGCGGTTAGTTAATGATCTCATTTATAATAAGTGATATTCACTGGTTTGAGTAAAATACATTGAAAAAAAGTAAAAAATATGAGTATAGAAAATGAGTCCGTCTTGTTAATTTGTAGTCTCGCTCCACCCTCCAAGTTTCCCCAGTGCATTTCATAGCCAGGTTCTGTAGCGAAGTCTCCAACTTTTCCTCAGAGAAAATGGCTTGATTGTTACCTTTCAAAAGATATGACCCATTTTTATTTTATTTTTTATTTAACTAGGCAAGTCAGGTAAGAACACATTCTTATTTACAATGACGGCCTAGGAACAGTGGGTTAACTGCCCTGTTCATGGGGCAGAACGACAGATTTTTCCCATGTCAGCTTGGGCATTCGATCCAGCAAACTTTCGGTTACTGGCCAAACGCTCTAACCACTAGTCCAACGCTCTAACCACTAGTCCAACGCTCTAACCACTAGTCCAACGCTCTAACCACTAGGCTACCTGCCACCCCTTACCATTACTTATTATTATTATTATTATTATTATTATTATAATAATACCAGTGCCAATAAAATAAAGAATAGTTGTAAACAAATAACAATGGAATAAGATTGTGCAATGCAATCTGCAACCATGTGTGTGAATGAAAGGTTCTGTCTATACCAGTAGTCTGTATATTAGATGCAGTAGTTGGTGCTCCTCTCCTATCTCTGATAGTTCTAGGTGTATTTTCCCAGAGGTTACCTCAGCATATATAGGCTGATGATCTGAATGATACATGGTGTGGATTGCATCATGTGGTGCACTTCTCTGAAGGACAGTGTTCCGGCTGACCCTAGAGTAGTGGTCAGTGCTGTGCTGTGTTGGGCCTGGTCTAGTAGAGCTGTGCTGTAATAAGCAGTGTCCAGCTCTTCTCTCCTGGGGATGGTGGGGGGTACTGTTTCAGAAGGTGGGGCACGGGGGCCTCTGCTGCTAGGGTGATGGGTGTGTGGGTCCCTGCCAAGTAGGTCCTTAGCAAAGGTTCTGATACTGTCCTGATCAATATGTACCTTATTGTATAAGTGTTCCCATGTCAGAGTGGGATGGTGAGCCGTTCTGACGTTGAGCAGTGAGGCAGAGTCCACAGTGATCTGATTTATTTTGTGCATCAACTTTCCTTGGATGTCCTTTTCTTGGTTGGAGGCTGGACAGAACTATATTGGTTGTTGGGAACACAGCCTGTGCCTGTTCTGCCACTCTTCTCACTGCCCCAAATACAGTTTAAGTCGGAAGTTTACATACACTTAGGTTGGAGTCATTAAAACAAATTTCTTGTTAACAAACTATAGTTTTGGCAAGTCGGTTAGGACATCTGCTTTGTGCATGACACAAGTAATTTTTCCAACAATTGTTTACAGACAAATTATTTAACTTATTCACTGTACCACAATTCCAGTGGGTCAGAAGTTTACATACACTACGTTGACTGTGCCTTTAAACAGCTTGGAAAATGCCAGAAAATGATGTCATGGCTTTAGAAGCTTCTGATAGGCTAATCTACATAATTTGAGTCAATCGGAGGTGTTCCTGTGGATGTATTTCAAGGCCTACCTTCAAACTCAGTGCCTCTTTGCTTGACATCATGGGGAAAATCAAAAGAAATCAGCAAAGACCTCAGAGAAAAAATTATAGACCTCCACAAGTCTGGTTCATCCTTGGGAGCAATTTCCAAACGCCTGAAGGTACCACATTCATCTGTACAAACAATTGTACGCAAGTATAAACACCATGGGACCACGCAGCCGTCATACCGCTCAGGAAGGATACGCGTTCGGTCTCCAAGAGATGAACGTACTTTGGTGCGAAAAGTGAAAATCAATCCCAGAACAACATCAAAGGACCTTGTGAAGATGCTGGAGGAAACCGGTACAAAAGTATCAATATCCACTGTAAAATCCTATATAGAGTCCTATATTGAGACAAACTGAAATGCCGCTCAGCAAGGAAGAAGCCACTGCTCCAAAACCGCCATAAGAAAGCCAGACTACGGTTTGCAACTGCACATGGGGACAAAGATCGTACTTTTATGAGAAATGAAACAAAAATAGAACTGTTTGGCCATAATGACCATCGTTATGTATGGAGGAAAAAGGAGGAGGCTTGCAAGCCGAAGAACACCATCCCAACCGGCTGGCAGCATCATGTTGTGGGTGTGCTTTACTGCACGAGGGACTGGTGCACTTCACAAAATAGATAGCATCATGAGGAAGGGAAATGATGTGGTATATATTGAAGCAACATCTCAAGACATCAGTCAGAAAGTTAAAGCTTGTTCTCAAATGGGTCTTCCAAATGGACAATGACCCCAAGCATACTTCCAAAGTTGTGGCAAAATGGCTCAAGGACAACAAAGTCAAGGTATTGGAGTGGTCATCACAAAGCCCTGACCTCAAGCCTATAGACAAGTAGTGGGCAGAACTGAAAAGGTGTTTGCGAGCAAGGCGGCCTACAAACCTGACTTAGTTACACCAGCTCTGTCAGGAGAAATGGGCTATAATTCACCCAACGTATTGTGGGACGCTTGTGGAAGGCTACCCAAAATGTTTGACCCAAGTTAAACAATTTTAAAGGCAATACTACCAAATACTAATTGAGGATATGTAAACTTCTGACCCACTGGGTTTTATTTTTTATTTAACCTTTATTTAACTAGGCAAGTCAGTTATGAACAAATTCTTATTTATGTTGACGGCCTAGGAACAGTGGGTTAACTGCCTTGTTCAGGGGCAGATCTACAGATTTTTACCTTGTCAGCTCGGGGATTCTATCTAGAAACCTTTCGGTTGCCACGCTGATCCTCAGCACTGGGGCCTCTCAGGGATGTGTACAGTCGTGGCCAAAAGTTTTGAGAATGACACAAATATTAAATTCCACAAACTTTGCTGCTTTGATATTTTTGTCAGATGTTACTATGGAATACTGAAGTACAATTACAAGCGTTTCATAAGTGTCAGGTTTTTATTGACAATTACATAAAGTTGATGCAAAGAGTCAATATTTGCAGTGTTGACCCTTCTTTTTCAAGACCCGTGCAATCCGCCCTGGCATGCTGTCAATTAACTTCTGGGTCACATCCTGACTGATGGCAGCCCATTCTTGCATGATCAATGCTTGGAGTTTGTCAGAATTTGTGGGTTTTTGTTTGTCCACCCGCCTCTTGAGGATTGACCACAAGTTCTCAATGGGATTAAGGTATGGGGAGTTTCCTGGCCATGGTCCCAATATATCGATGTTTTGTTCCACGAACCACTTAGTTATCACTTTTGCCTTATGGCACGGTGCTCCATCATGCTGGAAAAGGCATTGTTCGTCACCAAACTGTTCCTGGATAGTTGGGAGAAGTTGCTCTCGGAGGATGTTGGTACCATTCTTTATTCATGGCTGTGTTCTTTGGCAATATTGTGAGTGAGCCCACTCCCTTGGCTGAGAAGCAACCCCATGAATGGTCTCAGGATGCTTTACTGTTGGCATGACACAGGACTGATGGTAGCGCTCACCTTGTCTTCTCCGGACAAGCTTTTTTCCAGATGCCCCAAACAATCGGAAATGGAATTCATCAGAGAAAATGACTTTACCCCAGTCCTCAGTAGTCCAATCCCTGTACCTTTTGCAGAATATCAGTCTATCCCTGATGTTTTTTCTGGAGAGAAGTGGCTTCTTTGCTGCCCTTCTTGACACCAGGCCATCCTCCAAAAGTCTTTGCCTTATTGTGCGTGCAGATGCACTCACACCTGCCTGCTGCCGTTCCTGAGCAAGCTCTGTACTGGTGGTGCCCCGATCCCGCAGCTGAGTCAACTTTAGGAGACGGTCCTGGTGCTTCCTGGACTTTCTTGGGTGCCCTGAAACCTTCTTCACAACAATTGAACCGCGCTCCTTGAAGTTCTTGATGATCCGATAAATGGTTGATTTAGGTGCAATCTTACTGGCAGCAATATCCTTGTCTGTGAAGCCCTTTTTGTGCAAAGCAATGATGACGGCACATGTTTCCTTGCAGGTAACCACAATTGATAGAGGAAGAACAATGATTCCAAGCACCACCCTCCTTTTGAATCTTCCAGTCTGTTATTCAAACTCAATCAGCATGACAGAGTGATCTCCAGCCTTGTCCTCGTCAACACCTACACCTGTGTTAAAGAGAGAATCACTGACATGATGTCAGCTGGTCCTTTTGTGGCAAGGCTGAAATGCAGTGGAAATGTTTTTTGGGGATTCAGTTCATTTTGCATGGCAAAGAGGGACTTTGCAATTAATTGCAATTCATCTGATCACTCTTCATGACATTCTGGAGTATATGCAAATTGCCATCATACAAAGTGAGGCAGCAGACTTTGTGAAATATATTTTTTTGTGTGTCATTCTCAAAACCTTTGGCCACAACTGTATTAAGTCCCCTCCTGTACTCCCTGTTCACCCACGACTGTGTGGCCAAACACGACTCCAACACCAAGTTTGCTGATGACACAACAGTGGTAGGCCTGATCACCAACAACGATGAAACAGCCTATAGGGAGGAGGTCAGAGAACTGGCAGTGTGGTGCCAGGACAACCACCTCTCCCTCAATGTGAGCAAGACAAAATAGCTGATCATGGACTACAGGAAAAGGTGGGAAGAACAGGCCCCCATTAACATCGACAGGGCTGTAGTGGAGCTGGTTCTGAGCTTCAAGTTCCTTGGTGTCCACATCACCAACGAACTATCATGATCCAAACACACCAAGACAGTCGTGAAGAAGGCACGACAACGCCTATTCCCCCTCAAGAGACTGAGAAGATTTTGCATGGGTCCCCAGATCCTCAAAGTTATACAGCTGCACCATCGAGAGCATCCTGACCGGTTGCATCACTGCATGGTATGGCAACTGCTCGGCATGTGACTGTAAGGCGCTACAGAGGGTAATGCGTACGGCCCAGTACATCACTGGGGGCAAGCTTCCTGCAATCCAGGACCTATGTAATAGGCGGTGTCCGAGGAAAGCCCATGAAATTGTCAGACTCCAGTCACCCAAGTCATGGACTGTTTTCTCTGCTACCGCATGGGCAAGCGGTACCGAGCGCCAAGTCTATTCCTTATGGCTGATAAGAACAATTAATGAAATGGCCACCGGACTATTACATTCTCCAGGTTTGTTTCTCTGTAGGTGAGGGATTTGTTATGGAAGGTTTGGGAATTGTTGGTTTAGGTGGTTGTAGAATTTATGCCTCTTTTATGGATTTTGATAATTAGTGGGTATCTGCCTAATTTTGCTCTGCATGCATTATTTGTGTTTTACATTATACACAGAGTATGTTTTTGCAGAATTCTACATGTGGTCTCTCAATTTGGTGTTTGTCCCATTTTGTGAAATCTTGTTTGATGAGCGGACCCCAGTCCTCACAACCATAATGGACAATGGGTTCTATAGCTGATTCAAGTATTTTTTGCCAGATCCTAATTGGTATGTCGAATTTTATGTTCCTTTTGATGGCATAGAAGGCCCTTCTTGCCTTGTCTCTCAGATCGTTCATAGCTTTGTGGAAGTTACCTGTGGTGCTGATGTTTTAGGCCGAGGTATGTTCGTGTGCTCTAGGGCAACGGTGTCTAGATGGAATTGTTATATTTGTAGTCCTGGGAACTGGACCTTTTTTGGAACACCATTGTTTTTGTCTTACTGAGATGTACTGTCAGGGCCCATGTCTGACAGACTCTGGGCAGAAGATCTAGGTGCTGCTGTCGGCCCTCCTTGGTTGGGGACAGAAGCACCAGATCATCAGTAAACCATAGACATTTGACTTCAGATTCTAGTAGGGTGAGGCCGGGTGCTGCATACTTTTCTAGTGCCCTCGCCAATTCGTTGATATACAGTTGAAGTCGGAAGATTACATACACCTTAGCCAAATACATTTAAACTCAGTTTTTCACAATTCCTGGCATTTAATCAGAGACAAACTCCCTGTCTTAGGTCAGTTACGATCACCACTTTATTTTAAGAATGTGAAATGTCAGAATAATAGTAGAGAGTGATTTATTTCTGCTTTTATTTATTTCATCACATTCCCAGTGGGTCAGAAGTTTACATACAGTGAGGGGAAAAAAGTATTTGATCCCCTGCTGATTTTGTACATTTGCCCACTGACAAAGAAATGATCAGTCTATAATTTTAATGGTAGGTTTATTTGAACAGTGAGAGACAGAATAACAACAACAAAAATTAGGGAAATAAGTATTTGACCCCCTCTCAATCAGAAAAATTTCTGTCTCCCAGGTGTCTTTTATACAGGCAATGAGCTGAGATTAGGAGCACACTCTCAAAGGGAGTGCTCCTAATCTCAGCTTGTTACCTGTATAAAAGACACCTGTCCACAGAAGCAATCAATCAATCAGATTCCAAACTCTCCACCATGGCCAAGACCAAAGAGCTCTCCAAGGATGTCAGGGACAAGATTGTAGACCTACACAAGGCTGGAATGGGCTACAAGACCACCGCCAAGCAGCTTGGTGACAAGGTGACAACAGTTGGTGCGATTATTCGCAAATGGAAGAAACACAAAAGAACTGTCAATCTCCCTCGGCCTGGGGCTCCATGCAAGATCTCACCTCGTGGAGTTGCAATGATCATGAGAACGGTGAGGAATCAGCCCAGAACTACACGGGAGGATCTTGTCAATGATCTCAAGGCAGCTGGGACCATAGTCACCAAGAAAACAATTGGTAACACACTACGCCGTGAAGGACTCAAATCCTGCAGCACCCGCAAGGTCCCTCTGCTCAAGAAAGCACATATACATCTGAAGTTTGCCCGTCTGAAGTTTGCCAATGAACATCTGAGTGATTCAGAGGACAACTGGGTGAAAGGGTTGTGGTCAGATGAGACCAAAATGGAGCTCTTTGGCATCAACTCAACTCACCGTGTTTGGAGGAGGAGGAATGCTGCCTATGACCCCAAGGAAACCATCCCCACCGTCAAACATGGAAGTGGAAACATTATGCTTTGGGGGTGTTTTTCTGCTAAGGGGACAGGACAACTTCACTGCATCAAAGGGACGATGGACGGGGCCATCTACCGTCAAATCTTGGGTGAGAACCTCTTTCCCTCAGCCAGGGCATTGAAAATGGGTCGTGGATGGTTATTTCAGCATGACAATGACCCAAAACACACAGTTAAGGCAACAAAGGAGTGGCTCAAGAAGAAGCACAATAAGGTCCTGGAGTGGCCTAGCCAGTCTCCAGACCTTAATCCCATAAAAAATCTCTGGAGGGAGCTGAAGGTTCGAGTTGCCAAACGTCAGCCTCGAAACCTTAATGAACCTCATATACTTATTTCCCTCATTAAAATGCAATTCCATTTATAACATTTTTCACGTGTTTTTCTGTTCAAATAAACCTACCATTGAAATTATAGACTGATCATTTCTTTGTCAGTGGGCAAACGTACAAAATCAGCAGGGGATCAAATACTTTTTTCCCTCACTGTACACTCAATTTGTATTCTGTAGCATTGCCTTTTTAAATTGCTTAACTGCGGTCAAACGTTTCAGGTATCCTTCCACAAGCTTCCCATAATAAGTTGGGTGAATTTTGGCCCATTCCACCTGACAGAGCTGGTGTAAGACATTACTGTGCAGCCGTATTCATCGACCTGGCCAAGGCTTTAGACTCTGTCAATCATCACAGTCTTATTGGCAGACTCAACAGCCTTGGTTTCTAAAATTATTGCCTCGCCTGGTTCACCAACTACTTCTCTGATCGAGTTCGCACACT
Organism: Brachymystax lenok tsinlingensis; assembly: GCA_030435695.1. Lineage (NCBI taxonomy): Eukaryota > Metazoa > Chordata > Actinopteri > Salmoniformes > Salmonidae > Brachymystax > Brachymystax lenok. The sequence continues at coordinate 26,655,451 of CM059790.1, read as the reverse complement.
ACTCTGGACGGTTCTGAATTAGATTATGTGGACAACTACAAATACCTAGGTGTCTGGTTAGACTGTAAACTCTCCTTCCAGACTCACGTTAAGCATCTCCGATCCAAAATTAAATCTAGAATCGGCTTCCTATTTCGCAACAAAGCATCGTTCACTCAGCGGCCAAACATACCCTCGTAAAACTGACCATCCTACCAATCCTCGACTTCAGCGATGTCATTACAAAATAGCCTCCAACACTCTACTCAACAAATTGGATGCAGTCTGTCACAGTGCCATCCGTATTGTCACCAAAGCCCCATATACTACCCACCACTGTGACCTGTACGCTCTCGTTGGCTGGCCCTCGCTTCAAACCCACTGGCTCCAGGTAATCTACAAGTCTTTGCTAGGTAAAGCCCCGCCTTATCTCAGCTCACTGGTCACCATAGCAGCACCCACCCGTAGCACAAGCTCCAGCAGGTATGTCTCACTGGTCACCCCCAAAAGCCAATTCCTCCTTTGGCCGCCTTTCCTTCCAGTTCTCTGCTGCCAATGACTGGAAAGAATTGCAAAAATCACTGAAGCTGGAGACTCATATCTCCCTCACTAGCTTTAAGCACCAGCTGTCTGAGCTGCTCACAGATAACTGCACCTGTACGTAGCCCGTCTGTAAATAGCCCATCCAACTACCTCATCCCCATACTGTATTTATTTATTTATTTATTTATCTTCCTCCTTTGCATCCCAGTATCTTTACTTGCACATTCATCTTCTGCACATCTACCATTCCAGTGTTTAATTGCTATATTGTGATTACTTCGCCAGCATGGCCTATTTATTGCCTTATCTTGCCTCATTTGCACACACTGTATATAGACTTTTTTCCCTACTGTATTATTGACTGTATGTTTGTTTATTCCATGTGTAACTCTGTGTTGTATGTGTTGAACTGCTTTGCTTTATCTTGGCCAGGTCGCAGTTGTAAATGAGAACTAGTTCTTGAACTTTTTTTTTTAAGTAACTGAGTAACTTGCTCGCACATGCGTTTTCGGTTCTGCGTTTTTCAGTTCAAATTTTCTATAGCATTGAGGTCAGGGCTTTGTGATGGCCACTCCAATACCTTGACTTTGTTGTCCTTAAGCCATTTTGCTACAACTTTGGAAGTTTGCTTGGGGTCATTGTCCATTTTGAAGAACAAGCTTTAACTTCCTGACTGATGTCTTGAGATGTTTCTTCAATATATCCACACAAGTTTTCTTCCTCATAATGTCATCTATTTTGTGAAGTGCACCAGTCCCTCGTGCAGCAAAGAACCCCCACAACATGATGCTGCCACCCCCGTGCTTCACGGTTGGGATGGTGTTCTTCGGCTTGCAAGTCTCCCACTTTTTCCTCCAAACATAACGATGGTCATTATGGCCAAACAGTTCTATTTTTTTGTGTCATCAGACCAGAGGCCATTTCTCCAAAAAGTACAATCTTTGTCCCCATGTGCAGTTGCAAATCGTAGTCTGGCTTTTTTTAATGGCTGGTTTGGAGCAGTGGCTTCTTCCTTGCTGAGCGGCCTTTCAGGTTATGTCGATATAGGACTAATTTTACTGTGGATATAGATACTTTTGTGCCTTTTTCTTCCAGCATCTTCACAAGGTCCTTTTGATGTTGTTCTGGGATTGATTTGCACTTTTCGCACCAAAGTACATTCATCTCAAGGAGACAGAACGTATGACGGCTGCGTGGTCCCATGGTGTTTATACTTGCGTACTATTGTTTGTACAGATGAACGTGGTACCTTCAGGCGTTTGGAAATTGCTCCCAAGGATGAACCAGACAGAGGTCTACAATTTTTTTTTCTGAGGTCTTGGCTGATTTCTTTTGATTTTCCCATGATGTCAAGCAAAGAGGCACTGCATTTGAAGGTAGGCCTTGCAATACATCCATAGGTACACCTACAATTGACTCAAATTATGTAAATTAGCCTATCAGAAGCTTCTAAAGCCATGACATAATTTTCTGGAATTTTCCAAGCTGTTTAAAGGCACAGTCAACTTAGTGTATGTAAACTTCTGACCTACTGGAATTGTGATACAGTGAATTATAAGTGAAATAATCTGTCTGTAAACAATTGTTGGAAAAATGACTTGTGTCATGCACAAAGTAGATGTCCTAACCGACTTGCCAAAACTATAGTTTGTTAACAAGAAATTTGTGGAGCGGTTGAAAAACAAGTTTTAATGACTCCAACCTAAGTGTATGTAAACTTCCGACTTCAACTGTTTATGTTGAAGAGGGTGGGGCTTAAGCTGCATCCCTGTCTCACCCTCCGGCCCTGTGGAAAGAAATGTGTGTTTTTTGCTAACTTTAACTGCATTAATTTGATAATGTCGTATGTTTTTCCCCCAACACCACTTTCCATCAATTTGTATAGCAGACCCTCGTGCCAAATTGAGTCGAGAAGCTTTGTTGAAATTAACAAAGCATGAGAAGACTTTGCCTTTGTTTTGGTTTGTTTGTTTGTCAATTCATGTGTCCAGTGTGAATATGTGGTCTGTTGTATGGTAATTTGGTATAAAGCCAATTTGACATTTGCTCAGTTCATTGTTTTTGCTGAGGAAATGTACGAGTCTGCTGTTAATGATAATGCAGAGGATTTTCCCAAGGTTGCTGTTGACTCTTATCCCATGGTAGTTATTGGGGTACAATTTATCTCCACTTTTGGGGATTTGGGTGATCAGTCCTGGGTTCCAAATTTTGGGGAAGATGCCAGAGCTGAGGTTGATGTTAAAGAGTTTAAGTATAGCCACTCACACACAGCAGTTACGTTCGGATCTGTGCAGGCCCTTCAGACAAGTCGGTTAAAATTACACATACCCGTGACAATCATATCAGATCCAACCTGTGATTTAGAATTATGGACCCGTGCACACTCGGGTCCCGGGTACATGTGGATCCGTGAATACTTTTTTTTAAGCACAAAACAATTCTTGAAAATCAGACCGTCGGTATTTTTAAATACCCTGGTATATCGCCATTGCCTAACAGTGAGAGAGAGTAATTTATGCTGCTGCTCTTACGTTTCACTAGAGTGGCGCGTGTAGCTACAGTCAGAGCCTCCGCTTGTGGCTGAAGTTAGGACAGATCTAATGGAATTAAAAGTTAAAGGATAAGGATGGTAATTATAGCCTAACAGACAAAATGTAGGCTCCTTAATATTCTTAATGGAGTTGTTGTTATTTGTAACTGTAGGATGTGAACACGCATGCACTGCAGCCTCAGTTAGCCTAGCTAACGTTAGCTAGCCTAACTAGCTTCTCACAGTTTGATGCCTAGCAATGGCAAATATTAGTCTACTATAGCGCAAGTCAGCTTGGTTGCTGTCTCCCCCTCCCTGCTCCCCATGTCACTTGCTCACAGTACGACCCCTCCCCTGCCTGCTAGAGCAGCACCTCTTTCTCTGCTTTGTCAGTTCCGGTTAATAAAGTAGCTCAAATGCCTTTTCTGCTGCTTTCCTCACTCGTATCGGACCGGGTCTGGAGCAGACCAGGTCTATATGGAACGGTGTTGGTTGTCCTCGTCTCTGTTCAGAACAGTTCTCTATATTTGAATAAATAATTTATGCTTATCGGGTCCGGGTGGGAAAGCCCCAGGTCCACTTCGGAATGGGTCCAACTTTTTGCATCCGTTAAGACATTTACCCTCTTGTCTGCACTTCCGGTAGTACTGTTTACCCCTGTATGGTACAGAGACTGTATGAAAATCTGGATACCGCCCAACCTTACTCTGGCTCTCGCTCTGTCTGTATCTTGGTAGCTCTCCATCTGTATCTCTGGTTCCCGCTCCGGTTATGGATGTGTCACTGCAACCTAAAAGGTCCTCAGTGATGTCACCATTGCCGTTGATTCTAAGCAATGTTGTGCTGCTTTTTATATTGACTTGGCCAAAGCTTTTATACGGTAAACCATTCCAATCACGTGGAATGTATTGGTGTCTCTGAGGGGTCTTTGGACTGGTTTGCTAACTACCTCTCTCAAAGAGTGCAGTGTATAAAGTCAGAAAATCTGCTGTCTCAGCCACTGCCTGTCACCAATGGAGTACCCCAAGGCTCGATCCTAGGCCCCACGCTCTTCTCATTTACATCAACAACATAGCTCAGGCAGTAGGAAGCTCTCTCATCCATTTATTAGCAGATGATAGTTTTATACTCAGCTGGCCCCTCCCTGGATTTTGTGTTAAATGCACTACAACAAAGCTTTCTTAGTGTCCAACAAGCTTTCTCTACCCTTAAACTTGTTCTGAACACCAAAACAAAGGTCATGTGGTTTGGTAAGAAGAATGCCCCTCTCCCCACAGGTGTTATTACTTTTTTATTACTAATAAATTATCTTTGTCGCTCTGTCATCCCCTGGGATGGCTAATATTTCCTTATTGATCAGTCTTCTCATTGACTCCCATTTATTATTGGTATACAGCATAGATCACATCAGAGGGCCTGTGCTCCATCCTATTGACCTTACTCATCGTCCAGACTACTGGAAGGTTACAGTGAGGGCCATTACTGAAGCTGTGTGTGTTTGCCTCAATACGTCTGTTCTTTTGATTATCAAGAAATAAACACAGTAGAAATATTCGGTTTTCTGGAACAGTGATGATGATCCTTTTGACTATGACTAAACCTATTCTGCCTTAGTCTCATAATATTTATCCTAATACTGCCTCAGGATCTGTGGCCCAGTGAATTTATAATTTTAGTTACCGATTTCTGATCAAATCATTTGTGTGTTATGCTCAAGCAAAGTTAGTGGTGCTTTATTTTCGATTGCCACATTGCGACTAGCACCCTAATTGTAAACCAAACAGGGCAGTCTGCACCTCCTAACAGTCGGTAATTCAGTCTGCTACAGTAGCTAGCTGCTGACTCCTTGTAAAATGATCAGTAGAATAGCAAGCTGGCCGTTGGGTAAACAGTTTTTTTTCCCTTTGCCTCTCTTTCTCTTATGAATGCCCACCTCTCCCCTCTGTCCCCCCTCTCTGTGTTGGCTGCCAACTCTTCGTCATTGGACCTCTCTCAGTAAGAACAATGAGGAGTAAGGCCTAGTTTCAGCAACTGTCACTATGCTACTGTGCCAAAACTTATCTCCTGCGCTCTCTTCCTTTTTCTTTCATTATTTTTTGCCTAAATTTGATGTTCCAGAATGTTCCAGGCCCCTGTGTACTCTGTCCTGCTCAGCCTGTCCTCAACTCCTCAGCAGTCACAAGTGTTCAGCCAAAACACTCATTATAACAAGATGGCTCTGTGATCACCCTGCTTGGCACTGGCAGATTTATAATCCAGTCTCAGTACAGATAACCCTGCCATCAGTCTGCTTGTTACACCAGGATTATTCATGTTCCTTTTAAACACTAAATGCTTTTTTAGTTCTATTACTTTGCTTGTGTGATAAGAGTAATTGGACAGATTTACTGCAGTGTTGTATCTGATTTGTGGATTGTATTATTTGGAACTGAATGAGGGCAGTAGGCACGGATTGGAATGTGGACATGTTCAGACACATTGTTAGAAAAGTGCAGTGTACTGTAAGTGTAAACATTTATCTCTCATGCAGTCAAACACATACACGTTCCATTGTTCCTGGTTGTCCTAAGAGCGGAAGTGAGGGGCCTTAGGGAGACTCTATTTTTACTGTGACGAGGTGGAGTCACAGGCTCTAATAGTTGTGTAATCCCACTGTTTTAATTGCAGGCATGGGCTCTTCTCTCTGTCGCAGTGGGAGTTCTGGACCTCTGGCACGCTCGGCATGGAGTACATGTGGCCTGGTTCATCTCCACTCACAGAACCGTAGCTACTAGACTCTCCCTGGAGGGCTAGGCTTTCAGTAGGTACCTACAGAATCTTTAGCCCATTCATTTATCAGCTATTGAGACAGAAAATATTGTGGTGTGATAATTTGACAAATGAATGAAAGCATAGCTTTTGTTTGTTGCTAGAAGGTAGAGATCGATCTTGGTAATAGGTGAGAGGTTAGTGGCTGTGTAGGTGCATCACTTTTATTAGTCTTGCAGATACGTACCCACGGAGTCGTTCCTCTTTAGAACGTCCTCCTCTTAGCAAGATTACAAGGCAATCTGGGCAGGGCGTAGTTGTTTACTTGCCATCACAAGGTCATGTTTGCATTCAGATTTGAATGGGGTGTTGAGGGATTCAGTACAGTAGTAAGTCAGTATAGTGACAGGCCAGGCAGCAAGTGGAAGCAGCTCTGGTGTTTGCAATGGGGTTAGTTGGGGAAATTCCTTATTCAAATAATAGCATACATTTTCTGGGGATGGTCGGAATAGTTTTTAACTTTGTTTATCCTGTGTGACTCGGGAGATACGGTGCGCTCTGCAGCAGGGCAAGCGTTGGGCAGGGGCTGGTGTGTGTGTGAAGGGAGAGAGAGGAAAAAGTAGGCACTGACTCGCGCTAGTAAGACAACCTTGTAAATGCCGTAGGTTATCGATCATCCCACCTGGCAGTGCTTGTCTTTACTGCATCAAATCCATGTAAAGGAGCTAGCTAAGCTAGCCAGATGTTAGCTTGCTAGTTGTGGCTATTTTTCTGCGCTCCCCGTCCTTGCCTACAACAACTCAATTCATATTAAACAGCCTACCTGTCGGTTGCTTGTTGTAGCCTACTTCTCATTTAGCTAACTTAATTTCGTCATTTTAATTCCATTTTGCTTTGATTAGACATCTCCCACTTCACCTTGCTCCACATGGAGCCTCTGACTGTAGTGTCAACAACAAGCTCCACATGGAGCCTCTGACTGTAGTGTCAACAACAAGCTCCACATGGAGCCACTGACTGTAGTGTCAACAACAAGCTCCACATGGAGCCTCTGACTGTAGTGTCAACAACAAGCTCCACATGGAGCCTCTGACTGTAGTGTCAACAACAAGCTCCACATGGAGCCACTGACTGTAGTGTCAACAACAAGCTCCACATGGAGCCTCTGACTGTAGTGTCAACAACAAGCTCCAGGCGTGGAACCTGAGTAGGCTACAGGGGGAGTGTTTTTATGGGGCACACATCATAACTACATTCAGAACTTAGTTGTTTTATTAAATTAAGAATTTTAAATGTCATGGGTATATCCTTGTGTGTAGCAATGTCAGATAATTGTGTTTGAGACAAAGCCTTTTCATTGTTAAAATAGGCCTATGTTTCCTCAAATGAATACTCTTGCAAGTATTCTAATACTAACGTCCGTTCAGATATTCTAATTACCATGCCCATCCCCAGAAGGGAGAGATGTTGCACGTCACAAATGACACCCCATCGAGAAAGGGGAAAAGATGGGCAGAGCAAGGCAGAGACTTGGCTAGGGAAACGATGCCTTGCATTTTTTTCTTCACCCTGTTGTTGAGTGGAAATGGAAAAACAATGTTGAGTTTCTAATTTCTTTGAGCCAGGCAGTCAGCAGCCCAGCTGGCCCAAGGCGAGAGGGAGAGCGAGATGGGAAGGAAGAGAATTAGAGAAGGAGGAAGAGCGAGTGAAGGGACCCTGAGGCCACAGGCCAGTCATTGGCTATGTGACATCAGGGGAGAAAGGGGGTGTTGGTGGAACACAGTAAACAAAGAGGGAATGTTTGAAAGGCTCTCTGTGCTGCAGAACAACATTTTAACTACGCTCAACTGATGTGCCCCAGAATTATACCCCCGTTCACCCCAACGCTGTGCTGTCCCCGACCGTGTCTGTGTTGGCTGCGGTGCCGCTGTGCTTGCTGAACCATTAGAAATGTCCAATTATTTTTGGTCTGCTAATAAGGGGTTCCACCTCTAGCTCTTTGTGGCTGTTACTGTACTAGTGGACTGACTTGTGTGGCTGCTAATAAAAAAGAAAGTGGTGTAATTCTCTCCAACACTACTGTGTTGGCAATGCCACCCAACTCTGAAACGCAAACAGGGCCTATTGCACAACCATCTGAGTTAAGCCTAAGGGTGTTCGTTCAGTAGGGTTTAAATGGGTGTGTTGCTGGGTGTTAACATATTTCCTCCTCTTCTGAAAAACTCCTACATTTTTACTGCGTGCCATTTTACTCCTTGCTATTGTTTTGACGTTTTGGGAACACATTAGTGTTCACATGGTAACAGGAAGAAACAGTAATATGTTTCCTGGGAGGAGGAAGGTCGAGGGTCAGCTGACGAGTGGCTGTCCGTCCCAGAGTCCCCTCTTTCCTGGCAGAGCAGACTGTCCTAGTCCAGCAGCAAACAGGCCCGTTGGTCTGTTTATAAACTTCAGAATGGGAAGCTTTCTTTCCCACCGTCCTGTGTGTATGTTACCAGTTTGTGTTAAAGGTTGTCTGTGTTGGCACAAGCTGTCCTGGTATGTCAGTGAATGTTCAGTGTAGCTCCATGTTTTATTGATGGACACAGGAGAGGATTCTGTTTTGAATGATGTGATTGTTTTTTTTCACCTGTTTCTAGGGAAACCAACAGCACAGATCAAATAAAGGCTTAACGAATGGCCACGCACGCACACACCATAGCTATATTCACTATTTAAACATGCATGTACCAACCATCCCACAAGCTCCCACATGCGCACACTCCTCTCTCTTGAGGTGAGTTCCTATGCTGACCCCTTTAGGTATGTGTTACAGGAAGCTTGTGTAAATATTGAGAGCTTCTGTGCACAGATTCACCTTTCTGCATCCAGCCGAGTGTTTTAACTGTATATCACTTCTCTGTATATCACTTCTGCTGTGGTGTGATCACCTAACCTTAATATTCATCTTTACCTAACTGTGTATGTGCAATGGATGTGTGAATACGAGATTATATTGTTGCTCTTAGTCTGTTCAGTGGGGTTTAGGGGTGTAATCCAGTGAGGCCTATGCTACATCACTTTTATCCAACTCAGACTTTTCAAGATGTCCTAATAGCTTACAGTTAGTTTGGCGATTGCTAATGAAATCAAGCTACGGCTAGGCTATAGGCTAGGCATGTGCTAATTCTTTTCACTGAGCACCAACTGACTCTAGCATAGCTCATCTCTGATGTTTACCCCCTGACCTGTCATGTGAGGGTGTTCAGAATCACTGTCTGGCCTGCTTGGTCTCTGACTAGGGCTGTGACGGTCTCTGTTATAACTGTTCCAATAGCCAAAGTGTATCTGACCTAGGGCTGACCCCATTTAGTCGACAGGTCGATTGTTTGGTCAATAGGCTGTTGGTCGGCCGAGATGATTTTTTTTTTGTCGAGCAGTGGCAAATATATATATAAGAAATGATGGCACACAAGACATATGTCTGATTCACATCTGTCTGAGTGGACTAATCCATTGCTGAGGCCGCGGGGATGGCACACCAGTATCACCAGTAGTACCTTAACCAGTAGTACATTTATTCCCATAATTTCTAATCTACAATGCTTGTTTGGTTGCGGTAATTTCTGTTAATGCAGTCAATATATTATTATTCCAGTCTTACCGTTGTCATTGTAGGAGTGGACACGTTGTTTGCAGAGCGCACAACCTAGGCTACACTTGAGAAAAGCTTTGGTTATTTTCATTCCATTTAGGAGATTGAAGTTTGTTTGGAGTGCTCCTGTCAATATTGGTTACGCATATAAGAGTAGGACTAGTCTACCTGGCCTGTGTGCAAATGTAGGCCTATAAATGTGCCCATTTGGGGATCTGATACTATTTCTGATTGTCTTAACTCACAATCACCGTGGAGCTTCTCAATTGTTTTCTTCGCCTCAAACTGTAAGTAAACACAGTATGTTTTTACATCCACTGAGAAAGGCTAAGTTGAGGAACTATTGTCAATTAGAAAAACTTTTCCAGCTCTCTCCCTTTCAATTACCACTCAGCATGAAAGGGGGAGAAAATTGCATGCTCTGATCTGGTGGAACCGTCATAAAATAGGCCTGCCTGATTACTTATCCCTTGTGCAAAACAGCATACAGCTGTCTGTCTGCAGCTCACTGGTGAGGGGATACTCTTGAGTACCTAGAATATGTTATACAATGTTGCAAGTTTGCTCAGAGGAGCTTCAGGCTGGACCAAGTTAATACAATAGTTGATACAATGTTTCAAGTTCCTTGCAGACAGGCCATGTATAGCCAATGTGATTGACAGGATACTTATATTCATCAGGATATTTTCTACCTGCAGGCTGCAATGTTTTTATTTGTTGGCTTTATGTAGGACATTTTTACATATTGCAATTGCAATAAAAGTTGCTTTTAAATTTGTTTCATTTAGACATTGATTTTGAGATATGAAGACTTTATTATAAATGAAATTAAACTGTTCCACAAATGTGCATATGAAAATCATAGCTGGCACTCAGATCAGTAGAAATGGTAGAATAACTTGGCACTCCAAATGGAAAAGGTTGCCGACCACTGGTGTAACCTATTACCCGCAACTTCAGGAGCATAACAGCAGCAGCAGGAAGGTCGGGAACATGTTTATTTCTTCTGGCTAGGCTATGTTGATCTCTGGCTCCCTCTTTAGTAATTTGTGTGTTCATTTTTAATCGCAATGCTTAAAGCATCAGACAAGCTCAGTAGCCTACATATAGTTGATTTTATTAAAACATAGGGGGTGTCTTTATATGGAAAAATACATAAAACAATTTGACCAATCGATTGGTCGAAAGAACAGACTACTCTTGGGTCGACCAAGATTTTTTTGTCGGGGACAGCCTGACCTCTGTCCTCTCCCTCTCTCTCCTTCCAGCCTCAGCCCCGGTCAACAGCCTGAGTAGACGCCGCGCCCCCTCCGTGGCCCCCCTGACGTGGGAGAAGCGCAAAGTCGTCGCCATGTCTAGCATCATCATCGACCCCGAGCTCAAGCCCGGGGAGTTTGTCATCAAGAGCCTGTTTGCTGAGTTTGCTGTGCTGGCTGAGAAGAAGATTGAGGTGGTGATGGCCGAACCACTGGTGAGTTGCTGTGATCCGAGAAGCAGGGGGGATGCAAGTAAGACCAAATTCCAAATCAACCCCTAGCCCTGAATCCTAGGCACTTGACTGAAATAATTAATTAGGTGTAAGCAATATTCTGACTAATATTACCATATGCTATTACCTTTCAGATCTACAATTGAAGTCGGAAGTTTACATAAACCTTAGGCAAATACGTTTAAACTCAGTTTTTAACAATTCCTGACATTTAACCCTAGTAAAAATTCCCTGTCTTAGGTCAGTTATGATCACCACTTTATTTTAAGAATGTGAAATGTCAGAATAATAGTAGAGAGAATGATTTATTTCAGCTTTGATTTCTTTCATCACATTCCCAGTGGGTCAGAAGTTTACATACACTCAATTAGTATTTGGTAGCATTGACTTTCAATTGTTTAACTTAGGTCAAATGTTTCAGGTAGCCTTCCACAAGCTTCCCACAATAAGTTGTGTGAATTTTGGCCCATTCCTCCTGACAGAGCTGGTGTAACTGAGTCAGGTTTGTAAGGCCTCCTTGCTCGCACACGCCTTTTCAGTTCTGCCCACAAATTTTCTATAGGATTGTCAGTGCTTTGTGATGGCCACTCCAATACCTTGACTTTGTTGTCCTTAAGCCATTTTGCCACAACTTTGGAAGTATGCTTGGGGTCATTGTCCATTTGGAAGACCCATTTGTGACCAAGCTTTAACTTCCTGACTGATGTCTTGAGATGTTTCTTCAATATTTCCACATAATTATTCTTCCTCGTGATGCCATCTATTTTGTGAAATGCACGAGTCCCTCATGCAGCAAAGCACCCACACAACATGATGCTGCCACCCCCGTGCTTCACTGTTGGGATGGTGTTCTTCGACTTGCAAGCATCCCCCCTTTCCTCCAAACATAACAATGGTCATTATGGCCAAACAGTTCTGTTTTTGTTTCATCAGACCAGAGAACATTTCTCCAAATAATACGATCTTTGTCCCCATGTGCAGTTGCAAACCGTAGTCTGGTTTTTTTATGGCGGTTTTGGAGCAGTGGCTTCTTCCTTGCTGAGCGGTCTTTCAGGTTATGTCGATATAGGACTCGTTTTACTGTGGATATAGATACTTTTGTACCTGTTTCCTCCAGCATCTTCACAAGGTCCATTGCTGTTGTTCTGGGATTTATTTGCACCAAAGTGTACGTTCATCTCTAGGAGAGCGGTATGACGGCTGCGTGGTCCCGTGGTGTTTATACTTGCGTACTATTGTTTGTACAGATGAACGTGGTACCTTCAGGCGTTTGGAAATTGCTCCCAAGGATGAACCAGACTTGTGGAGGACTACAATTTTTTTCTGTGGTCTTGGCTGATTTCCTTTGATTTTCCCATGATTTTCCCAGGCCTTGAAATACATCCACAGGTACACCTCCAATTGACTCAAATTATGTCAATTAGCCTATGAGAAGCTTCTAAAGCTATGACATGTATCACAATTCCAAGCTGTTTAAAGGCACAGTCAACATAGTGTATGTAAACTTCGGACCCACTGGAATTGTGATACAGTGAATTCTTAGAGAAATAATCTGCCAGTAAACAATTGTTGGAAAAATGACTTGTGTCATGCACAAAGTAGATGTCCTAACCGACTTGCCAAAACTATAGTTTGTTAACAAGAAATTTGTGGAGTGATTGAAAAACAAGTTTTAATGACTCCAACCTAAGTGTATGTAAACTTCCGACTTCAACTGTACATGAAGTGCCTGGTTGTAGGGGCTAGCCTAGCGGTTGATTTGGAATGAAATGCAACTGAAGGAAGACGATTAGCTCACTAGCCCTGTCCTGAGTTCCTAGGTCCTGGTTGCTACAGATTATTACTTGGCTTAAAGGCCAAAGAGGTTACAGGTAAAATGTTTCTAGTAATTGCCTGTGTTCAGTCTGTAAACCGACGTCTCCTTAAACTTAGAGGGGCTTGTGTGTTAATTTTGCTGTGTGTGTGTGTGTGTGTGGGTGTACTGGCCTGTGTGGGTGTGAAAAAATGAGACCCATGCATTCCAGTGTGATTTCCTAGAATACGGGGGGATGTTATTTTCTTGGAATACTGAGCTTTTTTTACTCCGATATCAAGACTCCGTGGGAGGTACAGTCCCTTGCCCTAGCTAGGGCTGCTAGGAGGGTGTGTGTTTGGAGGGGGGAGTAAACATGTCATTAAACACCACCCCTCCTCCCCTCCCCTCTGGACCACTCTCTCCCTCCATTCATCTCTATTCATCTCCCTGAGTGCTCCCCCTCTTCTGCTGCCACCTCCTCTGCCTCTCTCACCCCTTCATTTCCTCTCCCTGGTTGGTGTGTTTGTCCAGTGGTCAGCTATCTCCTCTCCTGTTTCAACTGGCCCCATATCCACTGGTCTGCTTATATAAATGACGTAGGGGTCCTATTATATTTTTCTATTGAGTACTTACTTGACTGACAGCCCTGTTTCTGTCTTTCTTTCCCTCAGGAGAAACTCTTGTCCCGATCCCTCCAGAGAGGGGAAGATGCACAATTTGATCAGGTGAGTTCTAGGATGTGTGTGTGTGTGCATTGTTATTATGTACCCTCTCCCTCACATCCAGCCATAATTGTACCCCCCATCTCCCATCCATACAGTAGTTGAATTCCCCAGCTCCACCCAATCAATCCCCACTCAATGACCCATCCATCCGTCCCAAATCTCTGACTGGTGCCTGCAGAACTCTGAACAATGTAGCTGCTGCGGAGTGCTTTGTTCAGCACAACACAAAGCCAATGAGGATATGGTGCGCTATAGATCCAGCTGCCTCCATTGTGACTGAGTGCGGTAGAACGAGCATACAGGGAGGGGGAGCAGAATCGCTGTGTCATCCTTAGCTGTAAATCAGTGTTGGGTGCTGGAGTGTGTCCGCCTGGCGCCGGGAGGGCACAGAGAGCAGTTGCATAACTCTCCCTCCCAGCATCCATCATCCAGCACCCTCAGCACACTGCACTGTCCTTCAACACACACACAATTCATTGTGTAGAAGACTACTTACTGTACCCCACTGCAGATTGACTGACTGTAAAAACGATATGTTTGACATGCGTAGATGGACTTTCTGTTTGCTCTGGTGCAGTTGAAGGAGAAACAGATCTATTGCTAGCATTATGGCAATATACCCCTACCATTTGTAGTCTGCAAAGGTGATGGTAATAGATAATACATTCACAGTATGAGGTTGCAATTGTGATGGTCAAAGTGCTGATGAGGTATTTCTAACAGAGCCTGTTTGTTGGTCGGCCCACAATTTGACTGTATTGCACTGCAGAGCCCTGTGCTATGGCGCTCAATAGGATAGGACCTCACTGTGCTCGCCATGTCATCGAACACCGCACTTACAATCCCAATCAATACATCTTGTTCTCTATTGTATGTCATCCAGTGATTCCGTCCCCTCCCCTCACCCCCGCTCCACTTCTTTCTAGATATTCTTCCCAATCCCTGCATCCTCTGTTCTCATCTCTCCTTACAGTGGAGCCTTTTACATCAAATATAGCACCTCAGCATGTGTGTAATATTGGTGATTTAAGATGATTGTTCTGGTGAGGATTTGTTTGTATTGTTCATGTTTTTGACCTTGATGTACATTCTCAAGCTGCTGGGCGGCTGTTTTGCCTGTAATAACTAGGTATTGTAATGTGTGTGTGTGTCTGTCCTTTTCAGTTAATAAGCTCTATGAGCTCCGTAGCGGAACACTGTTTGCCCTCCCTGCTGCGCACACTCTTTGACTGGTACCGGCGGCAGAGTGGCACTGAGGATGAGTCTTATGAGTACAGACCTCGCTCCAGCACCAAGTCCAAAGGGTACGATACTCGTCCTAATCTGCTTATCCCTCTCTCCTGTCCTCCCCTCACTTCCCACAATCTGTCATAACGCTCTCTCTGTCTCTCTCTCTAGGGATGAACAGCATCGGGATAAAGACTACCTATTGGAGCGGAGGGACTTAGCCATAGATTTCATATTCTGTTTAGTTTCAGTAGAAGTTTTAAAACAGGTGAGTCCTGTTTAACATTCTGCCTGTTTGTTTGTCTGTCCTGTGTCTGGTCTGTTAGATGAGTCCTCTCCCTCAGTGTGGTAGACAGCATGCACTGTCACTGCAATGCCAGCATACCAAAGCATACCGAGCTGTCATTCTAAACTTAGAGCACCTAGACCGACACCAGACTATCCAGATCCAAACCACACTCTCTTAGAACAAACCTTGACTGAGCACAGGGCTTGGTTGTCCTTGGCTCCAACAGGGAAGTATTGATGTGCCTAATGTGATGTTTTCATGTTTACGTCACAGATTCCTCTTCACCCCGTGCCAGATACTTTAGTACATGAAGTTCTGAACCTGGCATTCAAGCACTTTAAACACAAAGAGGGGTGAGTGTAAACAAACACAAGACGCACACACACCATTAATACACATACTATACTTTAGTCTAGCACACATAATATTCCAGAAGGCTTTTGGCTCTGCAGTTGATTCACTCATTACTTTATGGGTGTTTGGATAGACTGTTTTTTATTACCAATATGTGACTTTGTTGTCTGTCCACATATTAATGTCACTTAAAGAAAACACAATCGGCACTTGTTAGACAACTTGAGTAAACCTTCACTCAGCTGCTTCAACCCTACAGTATGCAGCTACATGCTTGTGGTTTTAGAGATGGTTGTTTGATCGGCCATAACTTTTATCACACTGTTTGGGATGATATTTCCTTTAATGGGTTTGTTTGTTCAGCTGCTCCTCAGCAGGTCTGATGTTTTACGGTCAGTCTTCATACCCCTGTGTTAGCAAATCATGAGAGCTGTTTCTCTGTGTGTGAGTGGATCATGGCTGTGTTCTGATTGACAGGTGCTCTGGCCCCAACACTGGCAATGTGCACATCATCGCAGACCTGTATGCTGAGGTCATCGGAGTGCTCACACAGTCAAAGTAAGTGTTTTCTCCTTTGATTGTTCCAAGTTCAAGTCGTCTTAACACAGTCCAAATAACTCAACATGTCACTCCTTTTTACTCCTATTACTCCTAAACTGTATATTAAAAACCAGCCCGCTCCTTATGTAAGACTTAGCCAAATGTGTGTGTGTGTGTCTCCAGGTTCCAGGCGGTGCGTAAGAAGTTCATCACGGAGCTGAAGGAGCTGAGGCAGAAGGAGCAGAGCCCCTACGTGGTCCAGAGCATCATCAGCCTCATCATGGGCATGAAGTTCTTCAGGGTCAAGATGTACCCCGTGGAGGACTTTGAGGCCTCCTTCCAGTTCATGCAGGTCAGTTATCCTGGGTAGAGCACACCTTGGCAAACTGTACCAAAACAAGACAATAAGCATTTCTTATTTGTAAGTTCAGGTAGTCCCTGCCTGTTTCAAAACCTCGTTTTTAGTGAATTTAACCCTGACGTGTCCAAGCAACAGGCGTGTATCTAGTCTATTTGATGCCCAGACTGTACAGTACTGTTTATCTGAGTGGCTGCGTATAGGGATGTGTCTCTCTGCTGAACTACACACAGGATGGATGTTTTACTGCAGCCGTTTTGTTTGAGCTCAGCAGCTCTCTGTAGCAGAGCCTCATAAAGCCAGATGAGTAACGATCAGATCGCAGATCACTGTGCCAAGAGCACTGAACGGAGCAAGGCCTTTTTGTTAAGCTCAATACGGCAGTAAAAAGCTCACTCAATATGCTCCCCTCTTAACAAGCCCTGATTTCCCAGCATGCTGATGGATAATCTGCCGTAGTTTATTGGTGCCACCACATTCCCTTTACGTCTGTTGGTTTCTGCCCGTATGTGACAATCTGTTGCACAGTCTATTGTTTTTCCATTTGTCTATTTGGTTTGTTTATGTATGTGTCGCTGTTGACTTCCATGTTGGTATGCCTCTGTGTGTTCCTCAGGAGTGTGCCCAGTATTTCCTGGAGGTGAAGGATAAGGACATAAAGCATGCATTGGCTGGCCTGTTTGTTGAGATCCTCATCCCTGTTGCTGCTGTGAGTACCACCCAGACGTCAAACACAAAACATGGGAAAACCCCACAGTGGTTATAGCTAGACAAGTTAATAGTAGGATAGAGCCTTTCTGTATAAGAGAATCCTCTGTGTTAGCTACCATAAAAAGCACCTAATGTCATTGGATGTGTCTGAAATGGCACCCGATTCCCTATATATGGGCCCTGGTGAGAAGTAGTGCACTATTTAGGGAATAGGGTACCATTTCGGTCACACGTATTGAATGAGCTCAGTGGTGACGCCTTCCTTTCTCCCTCGCTCCTTCCCTCCCTGCAGGCGGTGAAGAATGAAGTCAATGTGCCGTGTCTCAAGAACTTTGTGGAAATGCTCTACCAGACAACCTTTGACCTTAGCTCCAGAAAGAAGCACTCTTTGGTAACGTCTCTTTTCTCACACTGTTATCTGGACCTTCCCTCCCACTTCTCTCTGCTATGTCTCGTTTCCCTCTTTTTATGACATCAACTCTTAATCTCCTCCCACCATCTCCCTCTTTCCCACTTCTCCCTCTTTCTCCTGTCGTTTCCTTCCCCTCTCTTCTGTGGTTGACGTGTGTTCTCTCTTTCAGGCTCTGTATCCTCTGGTAACGTGCCTGCTGTGTGTCAGTCAGAAGCTGTTCTTCCTCAATAACTGGCACATCTTCCTCACAAACTGCCTCTCTCACCTGAAGGTATACAGCACAATCACCTCAACCAGTTACCTAACACCTAGTATACTGGCCTATGAAGGAAAATGCAGACCTCCATTCCAATTTCACATGTAATAGGACACTTAGTTTTATATGTTTAAAAAGTGGGACATGTAATTGAGTATAATTTTCTGAAGACTGTATTATGAAAATATATTATCTACTATACCCTAGGCAGTAGTAAGTGCTATGAGCCTCCTTTTAAAATATTCAAGTAAGATGTTTATTGCATACCAAGTTCTATCATTTATCACTGTTACTATGACTGAAACCTTATTGCTCTAGCATAATGTTCTTTAGACCAGGTATGTTGTTAATTGTCACAGTGAAACGTTAGATATCCCCTGCACACCACAACTCCATGAGGTGTTTTTGGTTTAAAGGGTGTGCCTTAACGAGCATATCTTCCTCCTCCCCTGTCCGACAACCCCCTGCAAACCAATCACAAACCGATCAAGACAATCAATCATGCTCCTCTCCTGTACCATCCTCAAGCTAATTCAGCCGAGATGCACTGTGTTGTGTGACTGTCTCCTCGCTCCTCAACTCTGAATTGATTCCCTTGTGGAGATTGATTCCATGGTGGACATGTGATATAATTCCCTTTGCTCTTGTGGTGGTGATTCTATGATGACTCTGTTGTTGAACTGACTCTATGATCAGAGTCATGTGGTGATTCAGTTGCTTTTGATTCCCTGTGAGAGATTAGATTCCCTTTGATTCCATAGTTGTTAATTAATCCCCTAAGCCTATTTGATGCTAATGTAAGCTCCTTTGTTTTTGTGGTGGAACCATGATTCTGGTGGAGATTTGTTTGGGAATGTGTGATTTAGCTCTTATTGTCCACTGGGCCATTTTAACCCCGTCCTTGTTCTGATGATCAGTTCAAATGCCTTATCTTAAGGAGATCAAAACTCAATGGGGTTAAAATGCTAATTTTAGTACAGTGTATTAGACTAGATTTCTGAGCCTAGTAGATTGTGTGTGTTATAGTCGTAACATAGATTTTTTTTTTCCTACCTGGTCTCCTTTCACTGTCCCTGTCCTCGCACTATCTACTTACTTCTTACTTGCTTCACCTTGGCCTGCTTTGTGTGTTTTCTCCCTTCCCTGTCAATTTCACTTGCCTTCTATGGCACATCTTTCATTTCTTTACTTTCACTAAGTATGAAATATTACAATATCAAGGTACATGTTGAAATGTAAACAATTTCATTTGGGCTATATTAGTCTTTTTAGAACATGTTTAATGTGTCAATGTTACTTTTGCATTTCATACTTTGCATCTTCTGTGTCTAATATGAGACTGATTCAAGTGGATCGAAGTCAGTTAGGAGTGAGTTAGTTTGTTTTTGTAGCCCTTGTCATTTTTGTGTTTCTATTATATTTTGTCGCTCTGTTCTCTTTTTAACCTGCATGTCTACCTCCCCACATCCTCACACTCAGTGTCTCCTGTCGTTTTTTCACGTTTTCACTCGCTCCAGATGCCGTCTAACAACAGCATCCGAAAGCAGATTGAGACACTGCAGGTGAGTTTGTCTGGTGTCTGTATGGTGGCATGACCCCATCCAAGAAGTCATCTGACCTCGTCCTGGAGGACAGAGGGGATGCAGCTACTTAGCCAGGGGCAACGAGGCTCTGGAGTCTGATAGTCCTCTTAAAGTGGAACTTATTGAGTGAAGATTACAGAGAAAGTAGTGGTTGGACACTTGGCTATTAGCCACACATTTCTTTGAGATGCAATGTTGGCTTGTGCTTTGCTGCTTTGTTTTTACCAGTGGTTTATGGCTTTGCTGTTTTGTGTGTGTGTGTGTAGTAGTGGTTAGAGCATCGCGCTGGTGCATCATGCATCACACACACACGCTCTTAGATACCTACCTTACTCCTTGAGGGGTATGAAGCTGTTGGGTTGTTGGTAGATCTGAGGACTTGTACCAAATGGATTTTCTAGTTTCTTTTTGGAGACCCATAGAGTACTGCAGCATTTTGTGTGCTCTAATAGTCCCGAGTTACACCCAATTCTCTTATCAGTGGTGTTGACATGCTGCTGTGTGCTGCACCCTCGCAGCCCACTGATGGGTGGAAAGGTTATTGCAGTACCCTTGAAAGAATCCTTTGTAATGCTGCCAGCTGTGTTGATATTGGAGTGAATGTTGTGTGCGTGGATTTGATGGGCAGTACTGTGTAATTGCACCTTAAGTCACAGATTTCTGGGAATGCTCAGCTGTACAAACATTCCCCGGAGGTTGGAACATTCCAAACTACAGCTAGCATAACATGCATCCCAAACTACAGCTAGCATAACATGCATCCCAAACTACAGCTAGCATAACATGCATCACAAACTACAGCTAGCATAACATGCATCACAAACTACAGATAGCATAACATATGTCAAACTACAGCTAGCATAACATGCATCACAAACTACAGCTAGCATAACATGCATCACAAACTACAGCTAGCATAACATATGTCAAACTACAGCTAGCATAACATGCATCACAAACTACAGCTAGCATAACATGCATCACAAACTACAGCTAGCATAACATGCTGTACGTTTATACATAGGTAGAGTCACTCTGGAACAAATACATTTTTTTTGACAAGCAGTTATTTCAACAATCTCATACATCAGTAGTTTATTTTAGATCTGAAGCAGACTCATCAAACCACAGCTGTGAGTCATTTATCATCACTGGGGCATCTCAATCATCTCGAGAAATGAAACTGGGCGGGCCGTATAAATTGCTGAGTTCAGTACAGTAGGTCAAAGTGAATGGTTTGTGTGTCAGATCCTTGCTTATGTGGCATGCCCCACACCAGACTTCAATCTGTCACAGTGAAAAGACAGGTGGGTGAAGAAAGTGTTCTGTCTCTGGCCCTTTAGAACAAAGATCCCAAAATGTCCCGTGTGGCTCTGGAGTCACTCTACAGACTGCTGTGGGTCTACATCATCAGGATCAAGTGTGAGAGCAACACCGTTACACAGAGGTCAGTACCAGCCCGGACAGAACAGGCTAACTGTAGGCCCACTCCACACCATCTCTGTATGAACTGACACTGTGAAATGAAAGTCATCCAGACCAGAACCCAAATCACCATATAGAACAAAGCAAGTGCCCACATCACTTATTTTGCAGAACCAGAACTAGAACCCCATCTACACTCAGAACTGGTCTAGTCTACAGTTTCCTCGGTGAACATCCCAGTTTAACCCTTTAATCTTCTCCTGTTTCCTGCAGCCGGCTGCTTAGCATCGTTTCAGCGCTTTTTCCCAAAGGCTCCCGTAGCGTGGTGCCCCGTGACACGCCCCTCAATATCTTCGTCAAGATCATCCAGTTTATAGCTCAGGTATGTCTTATGAGGCCATGCTGGAGTAGTGATTCCTGTATAATTTCTCTAAACAGCAGGTAGTGGCTTGTGTCTTATCTATGATTAGTGATTATTGGTTTGTTGTGGCTCATTTCACAGGAAAGGCTGGACTTTGCTATGAAGGAGATAATTTATGACCTCCTGTGTGTGGGCAAATCTCACAAGACATTCACCATCAATCCAGAAGTAAGAGCTAGCCGAGAGACAACATTAGTGATCCAATCATACTCTCACTGTGATTGCACTCTTCATTCTCTGACCGTCCCTTCCTGCCTCTCTCCCTCTCTCTCCTTCTCTCTCCCTCTGTCACATTCTCTCTTGCTGTCTCTCTTAGAGGATGAATATTGGCCTGAGGGCCTTCCTAGTGATAGCTGACAGTCTGCAGCAGAAGGACGGGGAGCCGCCTATGCCCACCACAGGGGCCATCATGCCCTCAGGAAACACCCTGCGGATCAAGAAGATCTTCCTTGCCACCACCCTCACTGACGAGGAGGCCAAGGTCATCGGTAAGTCACCACCTCAGAGCTCCTTTCCTGTCACAACGGGCCATATAACTCTGATATGACTAGCTTTGTTGCTAACTCCGGCAATTTTACATTGATGTTGAACCTGAAATGTTGATTATTGTGCACTCTCCCTGTCAAATTAGTTTCTCAAATAAATAAGCTTATGGCAGTGGGTGATTTTAAGGTAAAATGTGTAGTGTGAGAGTAATTGTGTGTGTGTGTGTGTGTAGGCATGTCACTGTACTACCCAGCAGTGAGAAAGGCCCTGGACAACATCCTGCGTCACCTGGACAAGGAGGTAGGGCGCTCCATGAGCATGACCAACGTCCAGATGTCCAATAAGGAGCCTGAGGATATGATCACGTAAGTGCCTCTCTGACTTAAAACATATGTGACCCATAACATGAGTGTCCTTTACACATTTGTTAACTGTGTTGTGTTGCAGGGGGGAGAGGAAGCCAAAGATCGATCTGTTCCGTACGTGTGTGGCAGCTATCCCCAGACTGATCCCAGATGGCATGAGCAGACAGGACCTGATCGAGCTGCTGGCCAAGTAAGGACTCCACTCCTTCACATGCACCACCTCTGTCTAGGAGTAATGGATGAACAAAGCAATGGGGCTTTTATTTTCAGCATCACTAGGAAGGACTGCAAAAGCTGTGTCTTTTAAAAAGTTCTGTTTGTTATTGTTTGACCCCTGTGTCCTCTCCTCCTCAGGCTGACCATCCACATGGATGAGGAACTGCGTGGCCTGGCCTTCACCACCCTGCAGGCCCTGATGGTGGACTTCCCAGAGTGGAGAGAGGATGTGCTCTCTGGCTTTGTCTACTTCATTGTGCGTGAGGTCACTGACATTCACCCCACACTGCTGGACAACGCCATCAAGATGCTGCTGCAGCTCATCAGCCAGTGGAGGCAGGCCGTCCAGACCAGCAACAAGGTGGGTGGAGAGTGGATAGCTATGGCATCTCTTTTTGTCAGGTTATATTTTGGTCTGCTCTGTGTGTTTTTAACTCTGTACTGTAGTAGAAGGGTTATTGTGTATTTTGACTTGGGTTTGTGTAAGAAAGTAAATCTGTGTGCTCCAGGGCCCTGGCAGTGGACCGTCTCTGCCCCTGGAACGCACTCCTCTGTGGGGGGTGCTGCACGTGGTTGAAGGCCTGGCACTGGTGGTGCTGTGCAGCTGCCGCCCTGCCACCCGGAGGCTGGCTGTTAATGTCCTCAAAGAGGTCCGAGCCCTGCACACCGCTCTGGGCATCGCCAAGGTAACTACCAACTCTCTGATAGACAGGGATCTAAAAGTGTCAAATAATGACATGCAGTGTTTCTCAAGTAAGGTGCAAGAGACTCACATTCATGGCTTCTGTCTGTCGTTCTCAGGGAGATGAGGAGTTGGCCATAGATGTGATGGACAGACTAAGTGCATCTGTGCTGGAGAGCTTCATCCATCTCACAGGAGCTGACCAGGTAAGAATGGCAAAGCTGTTGTTTAATACAGCACACACACCCCCCCTGACCCTCATCCTCCCCTCTCCCCTGCAGACCAACCTGCTATACTGCCCCAGTGGTATCGACCTGCAGACGCTGGCAGAATGGAGCTCGTCTCCCATCAGCCACCAATTTGACGTGGTCAGCCCGTCGCACATCTGGGTGTTTGCCCACGTGACGCAGGGCCAGGACCCCTGGGTCATCAGCCTGTCCAGCTACCTGCGCCAGGAGCACCTGCCCAAGCACTGTCCCACCGCACTCAACTACGCCTGGATGTTCGCCTACACGCGCCTGCAGCTGCTCTCTCCACAAGTGGATATCAAGTATGTCTCTAGGCCTTTGTGTGTGTGTGTGTGTGTGTGTGTGTGTGTGTGTGTGTGTGTGTGTGTGTGTGTGTGTGTGTGTGTGTGTGTGTGTTACATTTGAGGTTGTCAAAAGGCACTTAGAATGGATGTGGTTGCAGTCTGCTCATTAGAGTGGTCTATGGTGATCGTACGGTGAACACCATCACTGGAGACTCGGCGTGTGATTGTGGATAACATCATCCTAATACATCTAGCTCTCAGCGGTTTATGGACATGAGCCCCATAAAAGACGACAGTTGCTGCCGGTCTTTTATAATGTAGCACACATGGATATTATTTCAGTAACATTCTAATACCGCCTGCCTGTTATTGTTTGACCTGTGCCCCTGCAGCAGCCCTATAAATGCTAAGAAGCTGAACAGCCTGAGCAGCAGTGGTGACTCGTACGTGGGCCTGTGGAGGAACTACTTGATCCTCTGTTGTAGCTCCGCCACCTCCTCCCCCAACTCCTCCTCCACCTCTGGCTCCATCCGCTGCTCCCCGCCTGAGACGCTGGCGTCCACGCCGGACAGTGGCTACAGCTACGACTCAAAGGTCAGAGGGCATGACCTTTGAATTAGGAACCAATATACACAGGCAGTTAGGAAAGCAAAGGCTAGCTTTTTCAAACAGAAATTTGCATCCTGTAGCACAAACTCCAAAAAGTTATGGGAAACTGTAAAGTCCATGGAGAATAAGAGCACCTCCTCCCAGCTGCCCACTGCACTGAGGATAGGAAACACTGTCACCACCGATAAGTCTGCGATAATTGAGAATTTCAATAAGCATTTTTCTACGGCTGGCCAGACTTTCCACCTGGCTACCCCTACCCCGGTCAACAGCCCTGCACCCCCCACAGCAACTTGCCCAAGCCTCCCATAGCTGATGTTCTGAAAGAGCTGCAAAATCTGGACCCCTACAAATCAGCTGGGCTAGACAATCTGGACCCTCTCTTTCTAAAATGATCTGCCGAAATTGTTGCAACCCTTATTACTACCACTTCAGCCTGTTCAACTTCAGCCTGTTCAACCTCTCTTTCGTATCGTCTGAGATTCCCAAAGACTGGAAAGCAGCTGCAGTCATCCCCCTCTTCAAAGGGGGAGACACTCAAGACCCAAACTGCTACAGACCCATATCTATCCTACCCTGCCTTTCTAAGGTCTTCGAAAGCCAAGTTAACAAACAGATCACCGACTATTTCGAATCCCACCGTACCTTCTCTGCTATCTGGTTTCCGAGCTGGTCATGGGTGCACCTCAGCCACGCTCAAGGTCCTAAACGATATCATAACCGCCATCGACAAGAGACAATGCTGTGCAGCTGTATTCATCGACCTGGTCGCAGTTGTAAATGAGAACTTGTTCTCAACTAGCCTACCTATTTAAATAAAGGTGAAATAAACTTAAAAAATGACCCCGCAGTGACCAACTATCCCCCCAAAAATGTGAGAGAATGCCATGTTTATTTCCTTTAGTTATCGATTTTAAAATTATTTGAGTTGTCAAATCGATTTGTGACCTTTGTGTGTATCCAGATTATTGGCACTCCGTCCCCCTCGTCCCTGTTCAAACACGTTGTCCCGATGATGCGCTCTGAGAGCATGGACATCACAGAGTCTCTTGTCCTGGGGCTTGGCAGGACCAACCCCGTGGCCTTCAGGTGAGGGAGCCGCCCTGTGTGTATGTGGCTGGTAGTCATGTTGTTGATTTGAGTTGCCTGGTTGAATTAGCAAATTTTGATATTGCTTAGTTTAGGGTTATTTGGTTAGTAGGTGCAGTATGTAATGGGTAAGTGTGTGTGTGGGCATGTATGAGTGTTTGCCCAGTAGTTTACCTTAACTTCTATTGTCTTTCAGAGAGTTGATAGAGGAACTGAACCCCATCATTAAGGAGGCTCTGGAGAGGAGACCTGAGGTGGGTGCAGCTCACTGACCCCTCACATCTCAGTGATGAATCTCACATCAAAACACTGTACTACCTACAACACTGGCCCTGTTCAGTACTGACTCTTCTCCTCTCTTGTTACAGAACATGAAGCGACGCAGGCGTCGTGACATCTTGAGGGTCCAGCTGGTCCGGATCTTTGAGCTGCTGGCTGATGCTGGTGTCATCAGTCAGACGTCAGTAGAAACCAGGCCAGATGCCCTAATAGAGATAGAACTACATATGATTATAGAGTATAGTATCCTAGTAAAGAATCATGGACCTTCCGTTTTTGAATTTACTGACCCCGATCGTGTACCCCTTGTGTGTGCAGGGCGAGTGGAGGTCTGGACGGGGAGAGTCACTCTCTGAACTCAGTACTGTTGGAGTATGTGGATCTGACGAGACAGCTGCTGGAGGCTGAGAACGACAAAGACTCAGACACACTTAAGGACATCCGTTGCCACTTCAGTGCTCTGGTGGCTAACATCATTCAGAACGTCCCAGGTACTATGCACACATACTACAAATTGTAAAATTCTGTATACGTTTGTGTTGTCAGTATTTGTTTCACATCTCTTTGTGTATTCCCACCAGTGCACCAGAGGAGGACTATCTTCCCTCAGCAGTCTCTGAGACACAGTCTGTTCATGTTGTTCAGCCACTGGGCAGGGCCTTTCAGCATCATGTTCACCCCACTGGACAGATACAGTGACCGCAACATGCAGATCAACCGACACCAGTACTGTGCTCTCAAGGTACAACCAGCTGTTCACAAACACTAAACACTATACACACTTCTGAGTCAGCATGTGGTAAATGTTTTACTGTGGGTGTTTACCTTGTAGGCCATGTCTGCAGTGTTGTGCTGTGGTCCAGTGGCTGATAACGTTGGCCTCTCCTCTGATGGTTATCTCTACAAGTGGCTGGACAACATCCTGGACTCTCAGGACAGGAAAGTAAGAGCACTTCTACACTGCAGCCTCACTGCTAGGCTTAAACTATTCCTTTATTACCAGCTACTGTCCTTCATCTGCACTGATTTGATCGTAAAACAGTATAAGACTAAACTTTCACGGTTGAATTATTTAGTGGTGTGGATGAAGGAAAGGAAATGACTGTTGGTGCCTCACTGAGTGCAGTGTATATTGAGGGCTTGTGCTGATGGTCCCTGATGGTGTCTCTGGCTCCCCCTGCAGGTGCACCAGTTGGGCTGTGAGGCGGTGATGCTTCTGTTGGAGCTGAACCCAGACCAGAGTAACCTGATGTTCTGGGCTGTGGACCGCTGCTACACTGGCTCACGCCGTGTGGCTGCCGGCTGCTTCAGGGCCATCGCCAACGTCTTTCACAACAGGCACGTCCTGATTTATTTCTCCGTGTTTGTTTTTCTCTGTGTTTTAACTGAAATGCTGTAATCCATAATCTTCTAATATGATTGATATCATATGCTTTACAGGGATTACCAGTTTGACACTGTGGTGCTGCTGAATCTGATCCTGTTCAAGGCGGCTGATTCATCCAGAGATATCTATGAGGTGGCCATGCAGCTGCTGCAGGTTTGTTTGACACATTCCTGGGCACTATGTTTATATACTGCTCTGTGTCCGCTGGCTTTAGTCCAGTATGTACAGTGAGGGGGAAAAAAGTATTTGATCCCCTGCTGATTTTGTACGTTTGCCCACTGACAAAGAAATGATCAGTCTATAATTTTAATGGTAGGTTTATTTGAACAGTGAGAGACAGAATAACAAAAAGAAAATCCAGAAAAATGCATCTGAAAAATGTTATAAATTGATTTGCATTTTAATGAGGGGAAATAAGTATTTGACCCCCTCTCAATCAGAAAGATTTCTGGCTCCCAGGTGTCTTTTTATACAGGTAACGAGCTGAGATTAGGAGCACAATCTTAAAGGGAGTGCTCATAATCTCAGCTTGTTACCTGTATAAAAGACACCTGTCCACAGAAGCAATCAATCAATCAGATTCCAAATTCTCCACCATGGCCAAGACCAAAGAGCTCTCCAAGGATGTCAGGGACAAGATTGTAGACCTACACAAGGCTGGAATGGGCTACAAGACCATCGCCAAGCAGCTTGGTGACAAGGTGACAACAGTTGGTGCGATTATTCGCAAATGGAAGAAACACAAAAGAACTGTCAATCTCCCTCGACCTGAGGCTCCATGCAAGATCTCACCTCGTGGAGTTTCAATGATCATGAGAACGGTGAGGAAATAGCCCAGAACTACACGGGAGGATCTTGTCAATGATCTCAAGGCAGCTGGGACCATAGTCACCAAGAAAACAATTGGTAACACACTACGCCGTGAAGGACTGAAATGCTGCAAGAAAGCACATATACATGCCCGTCTGAAGTTTGCCAATGAACATCTGAATGATTCAGAGGACAACTGGGTGAAAGTGTTGTGGTCAGATGAGACCAAAATGGAGCTCTTTGGCATCCACTCAACTCACCGTGTTTGGAGGAGGAGGAATGCTGCCTATGACCCCAAGAACACCATCCCCACCGTCAAACATGGAGGTGGAAACATTATGCTTTGGGGGTGTGTTTCTGCTAGGGGACAGGACAACTTCACTGCATCAAAGGGACGATGGACGGGGCCATGTACTGTCAAATCTTGTGTTTGAACCTCCTTCCCTCAGCCAGAGCATTGAAAATGGGTCGTGGATGGGTATTCCAGCATGACACTGACCCAAAACACACGGTTAAGGCAACAAAGGAGTGGCTCAAGAAGAAGCACATTAAGGTCCTGGAGTGGCCTAGCCAGTCTCCAGACCTTAATCCCATAAAAAAACTCTGGAGGGAGCTGAAGGTTCGAGTTGCCAAACGTCAGCCTCGAAACCTTAATGACTTGGAGAAGATCTGCAAAGAGGAGTTGGACAAAAACCCTCCTGAGATGTGTGCAAACCTGGTGGCCAACTACAAGAAACGTCTGACCTCTGTGATTGCCAACAAGGGTTTTGCCACCAAGTACTAAGTCATGTTTTGCAGAGGGGTCAAATACTTATTTCCCTCATTAAAATGCAAATCAATTTATAACATTTTTCACGTTTTTCTGGATTTTTTTTTTGTTATTCTGTCTCTCACTGTTCAAATAAACCTACCATTAAAATTATAGACTGATCATTTCTTTGTCAGTGGGCAAACGTACAAAATCAGCAGGGGATCAAATACTTTTTTCCCTCACTGTACTTAATGCGATTTTTCTCTGTGTGGTTCTGTTCCCCAGATCTTGGAGCCCAAGCTCTTCCGTTATGCTCATAAACTGGAGATCCAGAGAACAGATGGGATCCTGAGCCCTCCCTCCCCGCTGCCACACCTCTACTCCGTCTCCTACTACCAGCTGTCTGAGGAGCTGGCCAGGACATACCCAGAGCTCACCCTGCCCATCTTCTCAGGTCTGCATTGTTACACACACTTCACACACTGTCACATAGTCATCTGTCTCATTAGGCTAATCTTAAATGCCATCCTGGTTCAAGTAGTCCTCTATAAGGGGAATGGTCTATCATTTGAGATTCTGGTCTGTAGCCGCATCTTTGGCATTTGGTACAGATTTGACTGTTATTGATGTGGTGACTGTGCTGTTTTCTACCCCAGAGGTGAGCCAGCGTATCCAGACAGCGCACCCTGGTGGTCGCCAGGTCATGCTCCACTACCTCCTGCCCTGGATGAACAATGTGGAGCTGGTGGACTTCAAGCCATCGCCACGGCGACATGAGGAGACCCCCATCTGTGAGGATGAGGAGGATGCCCACGAACGTGATATGATGGTCAACAGCCGCCGTTGGCTCCGAGGGGAGGGCTGGGGCTCCCCGCACGCCACCACCATGGTGCTCAACAACCTCATGTTCATGACTGCCAAGGTACGACCGCAACCTACCACACACACAAAATTCACTCTGCTGCTGATAAATGGTACAGTTTGAACTGTATTGCTCTTGTGTATGCAGTACGGGGATGAGTTTGCGTGGTCAGAGATAGAGAACGTGTGGACCACCCTGGCAGACAGCTGGCCAAAGAACCTGAAGATCATCCTGCATTTCCTCATCAGCATGTCAGGGGTCAACAGTGAGCCCAGCTTCCTGCCCTATGTAAGTCCAGTTTAAACACACTATCCTCTCTCCCTCACACACCTCCCATATCCAATAATTATTCAGTCATCTCAAATGTTTGTTAAAACGTGTGTTTATGTGTGTGTCCTCAGGTGAAGCGTGTGGTGGTGTACCTGGGCAGGGATAAGACTATGCAGCTGCTGGAGGAGCTGATGTGTGAGCTGGATCTGACAGACCCAGTGAGCTCTGCTGTCACTCACATGGACAACCCTCCCTACTACCGCATCACCTCCAGCTACAAGATCCCCTCCGTCACCTCAGCAGGTATATATCACACTGTCCACTGTCTTCTATACATGTACCTCCTCTATTTTATAGCCCTACGGCCCTGTGATACAAAACACAGATGCTCGATGTTTCTAGGGTGCTTATTATCCATCTACTTCCGCATGGACTTGTGGACTGTATGTATGATGTCATAACATTGTCATGTTCCTCCTAAACCTTGTTGCCATAGTTCCTAGATCCCTTTCCCCATCTCTGTCCACAGGAACCACCTCCAGCAGTAACACCATGGTGCCAGGGACCGACGCTCACCATGACAGCAGCAAGAACAAAGACCCCAACATGGACGACAGGTATGAGGTCACACGCAGATACAGACCGACCGACCTGTGAGACTACAGCTGTCTCTCTCTGTTGTCTGCAGTTACACCCATCTGGACATCTACAGTGGTCTGAACAGCAACCTGAACCGTCAGCACCACCGCCTGGAGTCTCGCTACAGCAGCAGCTCTGGAGGATCCTATGAGGAGGAGAAGGGTAAGAGACCCTCCACCCAGCCGTACTACTCTACTTTATGCATTATATTTACACACATTCATGTTGCCACAGGTGTGATAATCCCCCGTTTTCTCCAGGTGACTCCATGCCGCTGTATGCTAACTGGCGTCTGAAGGTGATGGACCACAACCGCCCCGAGCCCCTCCCCTTTCCTCCGACAGGGGGCTGCTGGTCCCCTCTGGTGGACTACCTGCCAGAGACCAACACCCCTGGAGTACCCATCCACAGGTAACCCCTAACCCCCTCCACTTTACCTCTGACCTGTCTGTATGACCTCTTCCCTGACCCAGCTGACTCTGGTGTGGTGTATCTCAGGTGTAACATAGCTATCATCCTACTGACTGACCTCATAGTAGACCATGGGGTCAAAGTGGAGTGGAGCGCCTACCTTCACCTCCTGCTGCACTCCATCTTCATAGGTAACTAACCACTCACCTCTACAGCTGACTGATTACAACTTGAGTGATGTATACTTGTCCTTAGACGCTTAATTTGCAGGCAAAACAAACTCTTCATTTGCCAGTGTTCATGTTTATGGAATAGATTTTTCATATCAGTCCTTTGTTTCTCCTACCAGGGTTTGACCACCAGCACCCTGAGGTCTACGAGCACTGCAAACGCCTACTGCTTCACCTGCTGGTCGTCCAGGGAACTAACAGCAGCGTTCAATCCCTGGCCTCTGTGCTACTGCGCAACCGAGAGTACAACGACCCCAAGATGCTGACTGTGAAGCCACCGCCCCACGACTTCAACCTCACAGGTCAGTAGCGCTCTGCAAAGATCTGAGTAGCTTAGCTAAAGAGCAGAAATATCCCTTCACCTAATTCTGTATTGCCCAATAAGTACAGGAGGGGGCAGCAGAGATCCATGTCCTAATTTTCTCTCCTGTCTTCACAGATCAGTATGTGAAATCTCATAGACTTGTTTATTTCAAGTTTATAGTGATTCGTCAGCCATGAATTGCTGTTCTCATGTGCTTGTGTGTGTGTGTTACTCATGCAGGAATGTGTGACGTTGTGCCAGACTATCAGCCGTCTCCTATGACAGACTCAGGCCTGAGCTCCAGCTCCACTTCGTCCAGCATCAGCCTGGGTACAGGAGGAACCCCCCTGCCTCATCTCACCCCCACCTTAATTAATGAGGTGGACGTCATCGCCGAGCAGGATGAGAAGGTCAAGGCCCTCATCGAGTTTGTCACCTCCAGGTGAGTACCCGAGACTGCATTTACTTGTAAATTGATGTATTCTGTTTATACTGTATGTGGAAGTATGTGTCTGTCATAGCTGTACATATCAGTTATTTGTCTTGTGTGATGTACCCTCATGACTAACTTCATCCAATCCATGTATCTGGTCTCACGCTTGCAGCCATGTCTGAAAGGATGGGGTATTTCTCAATTGCATGTGTTTGTGTGTGCCAATACAATTTTATATAAGAATATCAGAGTTGGATGCGTTGTATGATGATAGGTCTGACTTTCCTAGAGACCTGTCCTGATTCTTTCTTGTCCTGCAGGAAGCGGGGGCCCCTGTGGAACCATGAGGACGTGTCGCCCAAGAACCCCAACATAAAGAGTGCTGACCAGCTGAGTGTGTTCCTCAGACATGTAGTGACAGTCTTCAAACAGTCCCAGTCAGGTCAGTGTGTGTTTTTAACGCTGTTCCTTATCTCCTTATACTGTATTGTCTTTCAACGACTGACTGTCCTGTCCACATTTGTTAGCACTCCACAAAAATATACACTGCTCAAAAAAATAAAGGGAACACTTAAACAACACAATGTAACTCCAAGTCAATCACACTTCTGTGAAATCAAACTGTCCACTTAGGAAGCAACACTGATTGACAATAAATTTCACATGCTGTTGTGCAAATGGAATAGACAACAGGTGGAAATTATAGGCAATTAGCAAGACGCCCCCAATAAAGGAGTGGTTCTGAAGGTGGTGACCACAGACCACTTCTCAGTTCCTATGCTTCCTGGCTGATGTTTTGGTCACTTTTGAATGCTGGCGGTGCTTTCACTCTATTGGTAGCATGAGACGGAGTCTACAACCCACACCGAAGTGGCTCAGGTAGTGCAGCTCATCCAGGATGGCACATCAATGCGAGCTGTGGCAAAAAGGCTTGCTGTGTCTGTCAGCGTAGTGTCCAGAGCATGGAGGCGCTACCAGGAGACAGGCCAGTACATCAGGAGACGTGGAGGAGGCCGTAGGAGGGCAACAACCCAGCAGCAGGACCACTACCTCCGCCTTTGTGCAAGGAGGAGCACTGCCAGAGCCCTGCAAAATGACCTCCAGCAGGCCACAAATGTGCATGTGTCTGCTCAAGCGGTCAGAAACAGACTCCATGAGGGTGGTATGAGGGCCCAACGTCCACAGGTGGGGGTTGTGCTTACAGCCCAACACCGTGCAGGACGTTTGGCATTTGCCAGAGAACACCAAGATTGGCAAATTCGCCACTGGCGCCCTGTGCTCTTCACAGATGAAAGCAGGTTCACACTGAGCACGTGACAGGCGTGACAGAGTCTGGAAACGCCGTGGAGAACGTTCTGCTGCCTGCAACATCCTCCAGCATGACCGGTTTGGCGGTGGGTCAGTCATGGTGTGGGGTGGCATTTCTTTGGGGGCCGCACAGCCCTCCATGTGCTCGCCAGAGGTAGCCTGACTGCCATTAGGTACCGAGATGAGATCCTCAGACCCCTTGTGAGACCATATGCTGGTGCGGTTGGCCCTGGGTTCCTCCTAATGCAAGACAATGCTAGACCTCATGTGGCTGGAGTGTGTCAGCAGTTCCTGCAAGAGGAAGGCATTGATGCTAAGGACTGGCCCGCCCGTTCCCAGACCTGAATCAATTGAGCACATCTGGGACATCATGTCTCGCTCCATCCACCAACGCCACGTTGCACCACAGACTGTCCAGGAGTTGGCGGATGCTTTAGTCCAGGTCTGGGAGGAGATCCCTCAGGAGACCATCCGCCACCTCATCAGGAGCATGCCCAGGCGTTGTAGGGAGGTCATTCAGGCACGTGGAGGCCACACACACTACTGAGCCTCATTTTGACTTGTTTTAAGGACATTACATCAAAGTTGGATCAGGCTGTAGTGTGGTTTTCCACTTTAATTTTGAGTGTGACTCCAAATCCAGACCTCCATGGGTTGATAAATTTGATTTCCATTGATAATTTTTGTGTGATTTTGTTGTCAGCACATTCAACTATGTAAAGAAAAAAGTATTTAATAAGATTATTTCATTCATTCAGATCTATGATGTGTTATTTTAGTGTTCCCTTTATTTTTTTGAGCAGTGTATTTCTAGTCACCATTGTTGATTAGCATGAAATATCTCTATTCTTATGTGTCTGTAACATCTCTGCGTTTTGATATGAAATATATCTGTGTGTGTTTGTTCATCAGGTTTCCAGCTGGAGCAGTTGCTGAGTGAGGTAGCGCTGCAGACTGCTCTGTCGTGCTCGTCTCGTCACTATGCAGGGCGCTCCTTCCAGATCTTCAGGGCTCTCAAACAACCCCTCACAGCCGCCACGCTCTCTGATGTCCTCTCACGTCTTGTAGAGACAGTGGGCGACCCTGGAGAAGAGGCACAGGTGAGTTACACCCCCACCTGTATCAAGACAACCACCTTTAATTATGTCCTTTGGGCTATCTGCTCTATTACTGTTATCACTAACTTCTGATCTCAGATCAGAGAGTGTCGCAGTTTGAAGAGGGATCAGCCACTCTGACCTGGGATCAGTGTGGATCTGCAGCTCTGTTACGAAGCAGCAGCCACTGGGTACTGCAGTATCAGGGGTCAGTCTGTCTGGGTGGTTGACCTCTGCTCCTCTGTCTCAGGGTTTTGTTATCGAGCTGCTGCTGACTCTAGAGTCAGGGATTGACACTCTCGCTGACACCGTAAAGAATTATGACCTCCTCACTGCCTTGGCAAAGTAAGCACTGACCAATTTAATATCTGATACAGTGAGGGAAAAAAAGTATTTGATCCCCTGCTGATTTTGTACGTTTGCCCACTATACACTATCAAAATATAGTCGCACACTACATATACAGTGGGGCAAAAAAGTATTTAGTCAGCCACCAATTGTGCAAGTTCTCCAACTTAAAAAGATGAGAGGCCTGTAATTTTCATCATAGGTACACTTCAACTATGACAGACGAAATGAGAAAAAGAAATCCAGAAAATCACATTGTAGGATTTTTAATGAATTTATTTGCAAATTATGGTGGAAAATAAGTATTTGGTCAATAACAAAAGTTTATCTCAATACTTTGTTATATACCCTTTGTTGGCAATGACAGAGGTCAAGCGTTTTCTGTAAGTCTTCACAAGGTTTTCACACACTGTTGCTGGTATTTTGGCCCATTCCTCCATGCAGATCTCCTCTAGAGCAGTGATGTTTTGGGGCTGTCGCTGGGCAACACGGACTTTCAACTCCCTCCAAAGATTTTCTATGGGGTTGAGATCTGGAGACTGGCTAGGCCACTCCAGGACCTTGAAATGCTTCTTCGAAGCCACTCCTTCATTGCCCGGGCGGTGTGTTTGGGATCATTGTCATGCTGAAAGACCCAGCCACGTTTCATCTTCAATGCCCTTGCTGATGGAAGGAGGTTTTCACTCAAAATCTCACGATACATGGCCCCATTCATTCTTTCCTTTACGGATCAGTCGTCCTGGTCCTTTGCAGAAAAACAGCCCCAAAGCATGATGTTTCCACCCCATGCTTCACAGTAGGTATGGTGTTCTTTGGATGCAACTCAGCATTCTTTGTCCTCCAAACACGGCGAGTTGAGTTTTTACCAAAAGTTCTATTTTGGTTTCATCTGACCATATGACATTCTCCCAATCCTCATCTGGATCATCCAAATGCTCTCTAGCAAACTTCAGGCGGGCCTGAACATGTACTGGCTTAAGCAGGGGGACACGTCTGGCACTGCAGGATTTGAGTCCCTGGCGGCGTAGTGTGTTACTGATGGTAGGCTTTGTTACTTTGGTCCCAGCTCTCTGCAGGTCATTCACTAGGTCCCCGTGTGGTCCTGGGATTTTTCCTCACCGTTCTTGTGATCATTTTGACCCCACGGGTGAGATCTTGCGTGGAGCCCCAGATCGAGGAAGATTATCAGTGGTCTTGTATGTCTTCCATTTCCTAATAATTGCTCCCACAGTTGATTTCTTCAAACCAAGCTGCTTACCTATTGCAGATTCAGTCTTCCCAACCTGGTGCAGGTCTACAATTTTGTTTCTGGTGTCCTTTGACAGCTCTTTGGTCTTGGCCATAGTGGAGTTTGGAGTGTGACTGTTTGAGGTTGTGGACAGGTGTCTTTTATACTGATAACAAGTTCAAACAGGTGCCATTAATACAGGTAACGAGTGGAGGACAGAGGAGCCTCTTAAAGAAGAAGTTACAGGTCTGTGAGAGCCAGAAATCTTGCTTGTTTGTATGTGACCAAATACTTATTTTCCACCATAATTTGCAAATAAATGCATTAAAAATCCTATAATGTGATTTTTGGGATTTTTTTCCCTCATTTTGTCTGTCATAGTTGAAGTGTACCTATGATGAAAATTACAGGCCTCTCTCATCTTTTTAAGTGAGAGAACTTGCACAATTGGTGGCTGACTAAATACTTTTTTGCCCCACTGTATACTCTCCCAACAGTTTAATGGGTATTTACGTTTGCCCACTGACAAAGAAATGATCAGTCTATAATTTGAATGGTAGGTTTATTTGAACAGTGAGAGACAGAATAACAACAAAAGAATCCAGAAAAACGCATGTGAAAAATGTTATAAATTGATTTGCATTTTAATGAGGGAAATAAGTATTTTACCCCCTCTCAATCAGAAAGATTTCTGGCTCTCAGGTGTCTTTTATACAGGTAATCGAGCTGAGATTAGGAGCACACTCTTAAAGGGAGTGCTCCTAATCTCAGTTTGTTACCTGTATAAAAGACACCTGTCCACAGAAGCAATCAATCAATTAGATTCCAAATTCTCCACCATGGCCAAGACCAAAGAGCTCTCCAAGGATGTCAGGGACAAGATTGTAGACCTACACAAGGCTGGAATGGGCTACAAGACCATCGCCAAGCAGCTTGGTGACAAGGTGACAACAGTTGGTGCGATTATTCGCAAATGGAAGAAACACAAAAGAACTGTCAATCTCCCTCGGCCTGGTGCTCCATGCAAGATCTCACCTCGTGGAGTTGCAATGATCATGAGAACGGTGAGGAATCATCCCAGAACTACACGGGAGGATCTTGTCAATGATCTCAAGGCAGCTGGGACCATAGTCACCAAGAAAACAATTGGTAACACACTATGCCGTGAAGGACTGAAATCCTGCAGCGCCCGCAAGGTCCCCCTGCTCAAGAAAGCACATATACATCTGAAGTTTGCCCGTCTGAAGTTTGCCAATGAACATCTGAATGATTCAGAGGACAACTGGGTGAAAGTGTTGTGGTCAGATGAGACCAAAATGGAGCTCTTTGGCATCAACTCAACTCACCGTGTTTGGAGGAGGAGGAATGCTGCCTATGACCCCAAGAACACCATCCCCAACGTCAAACATGGAAGTGGAAACATTATGCTTTGGGGGTGTTTTTCTGCTAAGGGGACAGGACAACTTCACTGCATCAAAGGGACGATGGACGGGGCCATGTACTGTCAAATCTTGTGTTTGAACCTCCTTCCCTCAGCCAGAGCATTGAAAATGGGTCGTGGATGGGTATTCCAGCATGACAATGACCCAAAACACACAGCCAAGGCAACAAAGGAGTGGCTCAAGAAGAAGCACATTAAGGTCCTGGAGTGGCCTAGCCAGTCTCCAGACCTTAATTCCATAGAAAATCTCTGGAGGGAGCTGAAGGTTCGAGTTGCCAAACGTCAGCCTCGAAACCTTAATGACTTGGAGAAGATCTGCAAAGAGGAGTTGGACAAAATCCCTCCTGAGATGTGTGCAAACCTGGTGGCCAACTACAAGAAACGTCTGACCTCTGTGATTGCCAACAAGGGTTTTGCCACCAAGTACTAAGTCATGTTTTGCAGAGGGGTCAAATACTTATTTCCCTCATTAAAATTCAAATCAATTTATAAAACTTTTCACGTTTTTCTGCATTTTTTTTGTTGTTATTCTGTCTCTCACTGTTCAAATAAACCTACCATTAAAATTATAGACTGATCATTTCTTTGTCAGTGGGCAAACGTACAAAATCAGCAGGGGATCAAATACTTTTTTCCCTCACTGTATATCCATGCCCTTTTTAACGCTTTCTCTCAGTAAACACAATCGTGCATTCACACTTTCTCAACACACACATCTTTGAGACTGTCTAAAACCCAGTACTTGTAATTTCTTATCCTGCAGGGCTTCTGCCCACGAGCACCTGCTGGGGGCTAAATTTGCAGCCAATAGGAAGAGCACGGGCCAGCTGAACCTGAGTAGTGGGGGTCTGTTCCACCACGGTCACTACCCCCACGGCCACGCCCGCAGCAACTCCCTCCGCGCCAGCCTCATGGGCGAACGCAAGGGCGACCGTCGCCGCAGCAACACCCTAGATATCGCCGATCGTCTGGGTGGCAGCCATGGCAACCTAGCCCGAACGCAGAGCTTGTCGTCATTGCGAGAGGGTGGAAGAGGGGGTCCTGGGGGGGAGGCCATCCCTCCTGTGGACCCCACCAACCTGATGGCCACGGTGTTCTGGATAGCAGCCTCCCTCCTGGAGTCGGACTATGAGTTTGAGTACCTGCTGGCCCTGCGGCTGCTCAACAAGCTACTGGGCCAGCTGCCCCTGGAGAACGCAGACAGCAGGGAGAGGCTGGAGACAGTGCAGGCCAAGTTGAAATGGTACAGCTTCCCTGGTCTGCTGCAGCTCTTCCTCAAGGGCTTCACCTCAGCCTCCACCCAGGAGCTCACCATCCACCTGCTCAACAAGCTCATCAGCGTCTCCCGCCACACACTGGTCGACCCCTCCCAGGTGGCAGGTAAGAGAGCAGGTATTGACCTTATTGCTTTTTATCTAGAACAAGTTCCTGGCTTCATGCTTGGTAAATGCCACTAATCCCCCCCTAGGACTTGCTGGGGCTTGCTTATGGGTCTAGACCTGTTTCTCTTCCTGTGTTAGCTCAGGAGATCGAGATTTACTTGATCTTGATGTCGTCTGTTGCCGTCTCCTTGTAGGTTTTCCTCTGAACATCCTGTGCCTGCTGCCTCACCTCATCCAGCACTTTGACAGCCCCACTCCATTCTGCAAGGAGACGGCTGATAAGATAGCCAAGGTGTGTGCCGAGGAGAAGTCAGCCACCCTGTCTAACCTGGCCCACATGATGAGCCTGTACAGCACACACAGCTACTCCAGAGACTGCACCAACTGGATCAACGTGGTGTGTCGTTACCTACACGACGCCTTCGCTGAGATCACCTTCAATCTGGTCACATACCTGGCTGAGGTAAGCACTCGCAACACCAGCCTTCATAGAAGTAAGGAGGAGAATCAAAGCTGACAACTTATTTGCATAGTCAGTCCACGGCCTCTGATTAATTTACATTTACAGTAGCTTGTTTTTGTTATTATGACAGATCAGCAGTGTTAATTACTGATCAGCTGGTAAGCAGATGTCCAACATCCAACCCATGATGGCGGTTGTGAGAGACTATTCCTAACCCTTCCCCTCTCACCCTCAGTTGCTGGAGAAGGGCCTACCCAGCATGCAGCAGTCCCTGCTACAGATCATTTATAGCCTGTTGAGTCACATTGACCTGTCTGCTGCGCCTGTCAAACAGTTCAACCTGGAGATCATGAAGATCATCAGCAAATATGTCCAGGTGAGACCTGGTTTCTCTTTTTAGAATTCAGCTCAGCACTCTGACGCTCTTAAGGCCTCTCCTCTCGAAGAGGATTGAGAGAGAAAATAATGAATGTGAATTTGCCGATACAGAAATAAAGCTGTTTGACACAGAATGTACTGTATGTGTGTCATGCGTCTCATTCATTTCAGCAGATAGCCTTTGGTGTGAATGTGTAAGGGAGAAAGACAGAATGACTCCCTCTACAGAGTGATGCACTTGAAGAATAGTATATTAAAGCAGGTCTAAGGCCATTTGGACGCAGCCAGCCAGCCACAGTTATTTATGGAGGAGCCTTTTACGAGCTCTGACCACTGAGCTCTTCAGTCAGAGCTGCAGCTAGCCTGACTACCACTCCTACCCTTCCCTACCCAGCCTCAGGAAAATTCTTCCACCACAGTGGGTGCTTTTGTACAAGTAGATTATTTCTTTAGTGTGTTTGTTTTAATAAAGACTTTTACGTTTTTTCAAGGTTGCTTGTAAGGGATGGCAGCCTGGTCCGTGTAGGATCCAATTCAGTATCATGGTTCACTGACTAGACAATTTGTTCCTTCACATCTGTGGATAGGCTTAGAATCGGGTAGTTTAAGGTGAAAGACAATACATTTCTTAAGGTAGGAAACAACACCTCCACTTTGCTGATCCTCAACACAGAGCCCCCACAAGGGTGCATGCTCAGCCCCCTCCTGTACTCCCTGTTCACCCATGACTGCGTGGCCACGCACGCCTCCAACTCAATCATCAAGCATGCAAACGACACAACAGTCGTAGGCCAGATCAGCGACGAGACAGCCTACAGGGAGGAGGTGAGGTCCCTGGGAGAGTGGTACCAGGAAATAACCTCTCACTCAACGTCAACAAAACAAAGGAGCTGATTGTGGACTTCAGGAAACAGCAGAGGGAGCACGCCCCTATCCACATTGATGGGACCGCAGTGGAGAAGGTGGAAAGCTTCAAGTTCCTCGGCGTACACATCACTGACGATCTGAAATGGTCCACCCACACAGAGAGTGTGGTGAAGAAGGCGCAACAGCGCCTCTTCAACCTCAGGAGCCTAAAGAAATTTGGCTTGTCACCTAAAACCCTTACAAACTTTTACAGATGCACAATTTAGAGCGTCCTGTTTGGCTGTATCACTGCCTGGTACGGCAACTGCACTGCCCACAACCGCAGGGCTCTCAAGAGGGTGGTGCGGTCTGCCCGGGGGGTAAACTACCTGCCCTCCAGGACACATACACCACCCGATGTCACAGGAAGGCCAAAATGATCATCAAGGACATAAACCACCCGAGCCACGGCCTGTTCATCCCGCTATCATCCAGAAGACGAGATCAGTACAGGCGCATCATTGCTGGGACCGAGAAACTGAAAAACAGCTTCTATCTCAAGGCCATCAAACTGTTAAATAGCCATCACTAGCCGGCTTCCACCCGGTTACGTAACCCTGCACCTTAGAGGCTGCTGCCCTATATACATAGACTTGGAATCACTGGCCACTTTAATAATGTTTACATACTGCTTTAATTATCTCATATGTATATACTGTATTCTATTCTTCTGTACTTTAGTCAATGCCACTCCGACATTGCTCTATCTAATATCTATATATTTCTTAATTACTTTCTTTTACTTTTAGATGTGTGTATTGTTGTGAATTGTTAGATATTACTGCATTGTTAGAGCTAGGAACACAAGCATTTCGCTACACCCGCAATAACATCTGCTAAATATGTGTATGTGACCAATAAAATGTGATTTGATTTAACCTTCCCTAGAACAGAGGTGTGCTTTTATCCCATTCTAAAAACATGAAATCCTGTCTTATTGACAATTTAACCAACGCCACCTCTGTGTTTCCCAGAGCCCATACTGGAAAGAGGCCCAGAACATCCTGAAGCTGGTGGTGTCTCGGTCAGCCAGCCTGGTGGTGCCAGACGAGGTGCAGCGCTCCTACAGCGCAGAGTCCTCTGGATCCCCAGAGATCGCCTTTACTCGCATCTTCAGCAACTCATCTAAAGAGCTACCCGGCAAGACGCTGGACTTCCACTTTGACATCTCAGAGGTGAAGTCTTGCCTGCTCAATGTGTTTATAAACTGTAGTGCTTTGTTTTATGTTGTAACATGTCTTTGTATGAAACTTTATGTGATGCTAGTTTGGCCAGGTCTCCCTTGTAAAATGTTTTTATTTCAACGAAACTAACATGGTAAAATACATGTTAAATAAAAATGTAAAAGTTCTATCCCGACCTCTTT
Organism: Brachymystax lenok tsinlingensis; assembly: GCA_030435695.1. NCBI lineage: Eukaryota > Metazoa > Chordata > Actinopteri > Salmoniformes > Salmonidae > Brachymystax > Brachymystax lenok. The sequence continues at coordinate 26,614,160 of CM059790.1, read as the reverse complement.
GTCCTTCTCAGATTTTTTTTTTTCTTCTATTTTTCACTCTTTCCATTTTTCTTTCACTCACCTTTTACCTTTAGCCCTACTTTTATACAAAATTATCAGATCTGTAGAATCTAGATTATTAACTGGTGTAACCTTTAACCCCCAGACGCCCATTATAGGGCATAAGTACGGGGACCAGCGCACAGCTGCAGGGCGGAATGGGAAGCCGCAGGTCATTGCTGTGACCCGGAGCACATCCTCCACCTCTTCTGGATCCAACTCCAATGGCCTGGTGCCTGTCAGCTGGAAGAGGCCTCAACTCTCTCAGGTACTTACAGCCAATGGATATGTTACAATGAGGTTTGATATGTTTAAATGTCTTTATTTGTTTGTTAATATTTAATTGTGTCGTCTTATTTCAGAGGAGAACCAGAGAGAAGCTCATGAACGTTCTCTCTCTGTGTGGTCCCGAGTCTGGCGTTCCCAAGAATCCTTCTGTAAGACACCTGGCATGTCAAACTGTGAGCGAGCATGACTAGTGATTAGTGATCAACTTCAACAGAATATATCCCAGCCATCTCTTCATGTGGTTATTGAACCCATTTATCATAACTGTTAAATCTTTCTCTGTGTGTGTTTAGGTGGTGTTCTCGTCCAACGAGGACCTGGACTCAGGTGACCAGCAGACCAGTCTGATCCCCACGGTGGAGGAGGTGGTGAGGGAGGAGGATGTACAGGGAGAAGATGCAGGAAGTGAGCAGCAGTTTGGAGTCTTCAAGGACTTTGATTTCCTGGACGTGGAGCTGGAGGATGCTGAGGTGAGGGGTGATTCGCTGTACAGTAGGAGGAGCCATCTGTATACACACACACTTTTTAATGTCTTGTATAGGATCATTTACAATAGTCTCTCTGCTATTACACCATCATTTCAGATCATGTTGTTGATTGGTGACAAATGTTTTCATTCAGTGCGTGTGCGCGTGCGTGCTGAAGTACGTCTGAGCTTATGTCTTAACATCTGTGTGTTTGTACTGGTCTTGGTATTACTTTTCTTACATGTTGTCATATAACTGTCCCTACTACCTACTCTTTCTAACCCACTTGTTACCTTTCCTCTTTTCCCGCAACAAGGAGTTCCAGGTACGTTTGGGCCAGCAATAGCTTCTTAAAGCTGCCATCCTAAGTGCCCTGGTGTCCCTCTTTCAGTCATGTGATTGTTGTCATCCTGTAGAAGCACCTGTTTTGTCAGTCTAAAAACAGACCACCAATGAAGCATGCCACAAATACTTCTTGGGGTTCATGATCAATGTAGTCTGCACCTGAAGTGATTAGGTCAAACCGCCTGGAAGAATAGGTGTCATCTCCTCCACTTCCCATTACTACAGTCACAGCTCTTTAGATGTCATGTGTTAGTGGCATACATTGTTGTTTTCTTATGTTTGGTCTTGTGCTGTTATTCATCCACATTTTCTCAGCTATCTCAAACTTCAGTTAGTTCTACTGGTATCTGACGGCTGTTTCCTTGGGTGTCCTACAGGGGGAGAGCATGGACAACTTCAACTGGGGTGTGCGTCGGCGCTCCCTGGACAGCATGGACAAGGGGGAGGGAGACGGGGACACGCCATCCCTGCAGGAGTGCCAGTACACCGGGAGCACGCCCAGCCTCAACCTCACCAACCAGGAGGACACGGATGAGTCGTCTGAGGAGGAGGTACTGAGCGCTAGCCAGATTCTCACCCGCTCTGGCCTAGTAAGTCTCACCCATAACAAGGGTGGCCCTGTCCCCCGCCCTCCCCATGCTCCTCAGCCCGCTGGCATTGTGTGTGTGTGTGTGTGTCCGCTCACTGAGCAGAGCTACTACTGTGCCCGGTATGGGCAGGGGCTAGACGCTTGCTTCCGCTGTTAATGATCACTATTTCACTCCCAGTCCCCCTTCACCCCCAATCCTAGACCCGCTACCCTAATTTTACTCCTTACCCACATACCAGTACCCCCTTCCCCCATAAGTTTGTTTTTTAGGTAAGTAAAGTACAGACCCAAACTATACTACTGAAAATCAGTCCAGTTCAGGTTTCTGCTATGTTTAGGTCAGACAACTCATTCACATACACAATAACTGGGAGATTAGCTACATGAAGATGAAACTCAAAGGAGTCCATAGCATGACATGTCAATGAAACGTATTTAGTCAAGTTACAACTGGCATCAAATTAACAGCATGTTCCTTTGTGAGCATGATCCCAATAACCCAAACCTCTGGCTGCCTTTCTCGAACTCCTCTTTGCTTTGCTCTAAATGGTTAGTCAGCCAATCTTCCCAAGCTGTTATTCTAGAGCTGCTCTTCAGTCTATGCTCTCCTCTGCTCTTGATGGTGCTTGTGAGTGCAAGTGAGAATGCCTCTAGTGACCCAAAGACTTGAACATGTTTAGCTTCAGAGACATATCTGTATTAACTTTTAAACAATGCTACTATGAGCATGCAGCAAGTCATTTGCAGACAGAATGAGAATATATGGCTTTTCAAATAACAGAGATATTGTAATAATGCCTGGAATATAGCATGTTTTTAGAACGTGTTATTCTTAAAGAAACTAAACGGTAAACTATCAGATCCTGGAGATGCAGAGGACCAGATAATATGGAGATATTTAATTAGGGAATTTCATTTTGTGTTCACTAACTACACTATCAGTCAAAGGTTTGGACACCTACTCATTCCAGGGTTTTTCTTTATTTTGTATTATTTTCTACATTGTAGAATAATAGTGAAGACATCAAAACTATGAAATAACACACATGAAATCATGTAGTAACCAAAAAAGTGTTAAACAAATCAAAATATATTTGAGATTCTTCAAAGTAGCCACCCTTTGCCTTGATGACCGGTTGGCCCACTCTTGACTGGTACTGTAGTTTTAAATGGAGAAGTTTAACTATTTTTTGTTCTCTCTCCTTCCCCTCACTCCAGATGAACTGTGACTCTGCTACGGACGATGCCACGTCCAATCATGTGGACTCTCTGCAGCAGTCCCAGGAGTCATCCAGCAGTGCCCTGTCAGAGGAGACCACGGCCCTGCTGCCCCACCTGAACAGCCCTGCAATGGAGATGGCCTGCTCTGACTCCATCCAGCTGCCTGAGGTGCGACCAATCGGGACAACAAAACTGTGGTGCTCCGGCTCTTTCTAGCTCCTTATCCTCCTCTTTAAACCTCTTTTTACCTCTGCTGCGCTCTCTGTCTAGCTCATGTTTCACACAGAGTTGGCGGCAGCCTCCTCTTTCTGTCTACCTCTATGGAGAGAGCTGTACCCGGTGTGCAGTAGGGGGCACTCTCTCTGTTCACATCTCCCTCCATCTCTTTCTCTCCGCTTGTCGTGCTGCTCTGGGTGTGTGGGTGCTGTGGTGGGCTAGCTTTTGCTCTTCTGATTGGCTGGTTTGTGGTGCTTAAATGTGTGATTGGGGGAGAGATTGTCAATGCTCACCTCAGGCCAGCCGAAACGTCACCTCTTAATTTGGACCCTGAACACTACCACTACTAACCTGTATAACCATGGTGAGGATGCACTAATGCTCAAAAAGTCTTCCACACAATGTATAGTTCTGTATTTAGGTTTTGTATTGATAGTTTATGCTGCTCATGTTTGTCCCTGGATACCCGATTTTGAATTGATTGTCTCATACACAGTGACACAGGACCTACTCCTGGTGATTGTGTGAATGAAACTAAGACAGGGAATGTTCAATGGGGGCCGTTCTGTGAGAAATGACACCCGTCTTTTCCCCAGTAATGTGAATGGAGCTTCCGTATGAGCTCATTCCTGTCCCCGCTTACACCCATCATCTCAATATCAGCCCAAGGACATCTCCCCATCACAGGCCCTGGTCTTTGTGTAATGAGCCCCAGATAAAACCATCAATGCTATTACTCTTCCCTCCACGACGGCCCAGACGTCCACCCACTCCTAAAAGTGTTCCGTAATTTAGCCACTGGGACGCATTGGCAGCCTGCCACACTCTCCTCTCCTTAATGCATTAGACTCTTAAATAGAGGAAAGACAAGTCCTTTCAATTAGATGTTCTAGATCCCCCTGTACTCCCCACTCCTCCCTCTGTGGACGTGTCTTACATGAACATTGTTGACTTGTGTTTCCTGTAATATGACTCGCACTGTGGGCTAATGCAGATAGCTGCCTTGTCACACAGCACAGCAGTTACTGACTAACAACGTGGATTTATGTTCAACTGTTACATTTGACAGTTTCCAGTATTACTGTGCTTAGCAGCTGGCTGCTACGCTTCTTACCACTGTGTAATTTACGATTAAACAAAACCTAGTCAAAACCTTTTATATTGACCAAAATTATACTTTTTTTTCACGAAGTTAACCATCTCGTTTAGTCTTTTTCTTAGCTGCTCTAGTCATTGATTGTGATCCATAATTCAGTAGTTTGATCCATCCAAACGGCTTGGACTGCGTCCGAGTGCAACACATCTCCTCTATCTGAAGGCCTTTTAGCTCTCTCAGCCTGTCTGGCCATGTCAGTGTGTTATTACCCTGAGAGTCTCTCTCTTAATGGCAGGCCAGCTCCTGAGATTGATACTGGCCCTTCTGTTTATTGATTTGCCTTTCTCTAGAGAGACACAAACTTCGAGTATGAACTGTGAAGTGAATATCCGTCTTTTGAGTTATGTTGACCAAGACTCCCTGTTCTATAGTTAAGAATAATAGTATATTATTTAATGTAATATATTGAGGAAGCCAGTAATGTTTCTATTTCAGGCATAGATAAAGGTTAAGTAGATATTCTTAGGGAGATTCTCATAAGGGCTGTTGCTGTGGCAACCGTAAGGTCTCAAGAGAATGAGTCATTTTGCGTGAGTAGTGTTATAGTACAGTGGTTCTCAAACCTCTCCTCGGGGGAGCACCAGCCATTTCATGTATTTGATCTATTCCAGAGCTAGCAAACCTGATTCAACTTGTCAACTATATAGGAAGACCTTGATTAGGTGAATCAGGTGAGCTAATTCATGGTTACAACAAATTGCTAAACAGCTGGGTGTCCCCGAGGAAAGGTTTGAGAACCACTGTTTATACTATATTTTGAACCTGCTCCTGAACAACTCCTGCTGGCTGTGTTGTGCAGGATGGGGTCAGCATGACGGCGGCAGACGAGCTGAGCAGCAGTGTGAGCACAGACACAGGGTTTGGCAGCAGTGCCCCCGCACTGCCCCCAGACCCCCCTGAGCTGTTTGACCTCACAGATTCTCAAGACCCTCATGACCTAGACCCAGCCCCCCCTCGCCCGCCGGCCATAGACACTCCACCGGGGTCCCTCTGTGAGGAGGGGGACTCCCCTACGACCCTGCCCCTGCTGCCCCCCCATCCCGGACAGCCCCTGTGGCTCTGTGTGTGAGGAGGACGTGACGCTGGCGCTGAAGGAGCTGGATGAACGCTGTGAGGAGGAAGAGGCCGACTTCTCTGATATGTCCAGGTAAGACTGCTTTACTCTACTAACTTTACTCTCCAATATCAGAGGACCTGTACCAGGACCTGTACCAGTGGCCAAAGGTGCAGTGGTTGTGGCCTCTAGTCAGATATTGGTTTCTATGTCTTCAGGTGTATAAATTATTCATTACGTATTTGCAGGTATACATTGATCCTGTCTCTAGATTGAAATTCTGGTCACATTTGCATACCTGTTTTCAGTTCATACTTGCATGTGGACAACTATATGGACAAGCGGAATCTGTGGGGAGTGAGCCAGCAACTGGAGTAATGCTGGCATCAATATCTCAGGTGCCACCTACTGCCGATGTGCCCTTAAGCAAGGCACTTTACCCCCTAACCTGCTCCAGGGAATTGCTCTGCGGCTGACCCTGTGGTGCTCCCAACCTGTGTGTGTTGTGGATCTGGGTACCGTGACAGCAAATATTGTATGTATGTGCTAAAGATGCTGTGTTGGAGTCCCTGTGTGTGTCGGGTTGGAGCTGCTGTAATGGGTGACCTCATCACTGGCTCTACTCCCATTTGGGCTGGGTGGGAGCTGAGGGCATCTCTCTGAAAGTGGGCCAGCCCCGGCTTCTCTTTGCCTTTTTATATACACACTCATCAAGGTGGGCCAACTGGTTAGAGGACACTGGTTACTGTACAGCTACAAATCAACTTTATTCAACTAGAGATTTAGAAACCACGCACACACTTTTTGCTTGTTCATTCAGTACACATACGTGCTTAAATTAATGTTCCCCCTCTCCAAAACCCAGGCAGTTTGATTGATCGCTAGAGGGAATGGCAGTGCTCCAAATGATCCTCCCCCGGAAAACAAAAGGGCTCTGCTGCGCGTGCATCATGTGCGTATGATGTGCGTGCTAGGCAGAAAGCTTAAATCAGGAGAAGGCTGTGTGTTGAGCTTCCTTCGGCGAGGTTGGGGCCTTGCTCTGTGTTGCTGCGTATGTGTGTGTCAGATTCTGGGCTCAGAGCTCTGCTCTGTAGTCATGTTTGGGATGGTACGGTATTGCAGTGTTCTAGGCAGGCTGTCAGAGAGACGCAGTGCTACCGTGCTGCAGAGAGAGGAAGGGAGAGAGAGGCTCTAGTTAAGGTGAGGATGAGGACGAAGACTGTATCCTCCACAGCGCTCGGTAGCGCAGGAATCAGATACTTCTACTCTGTCTGCTTCATCAGGCTGTTTGGTCCCACAGGCCTGTGAGTATCAGTGTGTAAGTGTGTGTGTGTGTGTGTGTGTTAAGATGGTAAAGCGCAATGTGTCTGTGATCTGGCTCTGCAGAAGATCTCTGCTGAAACAACACTGCAGCAAAAACATTTGCAGTGAGAGGAGGATGATATATATATAGAGAGAGAGAGGTTGTTTTGATTGTAGTCAGAGCTAGGGGGTGTGTGTGTGCTTGTGCATTCAGAATGAGGTGAATCCTGTGTGTGTCAGTAGTACTGAAACTGATCCTGTGTGTTTTCAGTCAAGATGAGGGCGATCAGGATGGTTTCCCAGAGATCCATGCCTCTCCTCCCCCTTCGCCCTTCCTCTCTGCCATCCTGGCAGCTTTCCAGCCTGTTGCCTATGAGGATGAGGAGGATGCCTGGCGTGTCCATGTCAACCAGATGTTGTCGGACACGGATGGGTCCTCTGCTGTGTACACCTTCCATGTGTTCTCCCGACTATTTAAGGTGAGAGAGGAGGAGGAGTGGGATATGTTTAGTGTATGTTTTCTGTGTTTATTTATGTTTTGTACTGCATATACACTGAGTGTACAAAACATTAAGAACACCTTTCTATGACTGTCTTACCAGGTGAAAGCTATGATCCTTTATTGATGTAACTGGTCAAATCCACTTCAATCAGTGTAGGTGAAGGGAGGAGAAATGTTAAAGAAAGATTTTTAAGCCTTGAGCCAATTTAGACATGGATTGTGTATGTGTGCCATTCAGAGGGTGAATGGGCAAGACAAAAGATTGAAGTGCCTTTGAACGGTGTATGGTAGTAGGTGCCAGGCACACTGGCTTGTCAAGAACTGCAACGCTGCTGGGTTTTTCAGGCTCAACAGTTTCCTGTGTGTATCAACAACGGTCCACCGCCCAATGCATTAGAGTCAACATGGGCCAGCATCTCTGTGGAATGCTTTCGACACCTTGTAGAGTCCATGCCCCGACGAATTGAGGGCAAAATGGGGCGCAAGTCAATATTTGGAAGGTGTTCTTAATGTTTTGTACACTTAGTGTATTTGCCATGTGTGTGTTTGCTCTGTTGATTGTCTGCAGAGCATGCAGAGGAAGTTTGGCACCATCACCCACTCGTCAGTGCGTTTTCTGGGAGAGAGGCTGCAGCGAATGGGGAACCAGTTCCTCAGCTCCCTAGAGGTCATGACCTCGCGCTCCCAGTGCCCCACGGTGCTGCTGGACGCTGAGACGGTGAGTCTTCCCTGCCAACCCAAAGATTACAACTTCCTTAATAATCTAAATATGATATTGCATCATCTCTGGTTTCAAAAGGGAACCATGACAAAGCTAATTGTAGCATGCTTGTTAAATATTTTTAGCAATGGCATTAGTTATATAATTAGCCATGCTTGTTATGCATGCAATCTCATGTTATGCATATTGCATGATAGACAGTATAAGGGTCTTTCTATAAACTAGGGTACCAGGTGAGAATTGAATGCGGTGGACAACCTATTTACAGCTGTTGAATGTCATTGATAAGAATCAGCCGTTGTATCTACGTGTGTTAAATGTTTAACCCTTTCTCATGGTTCGTGTCTTGACAGATTTGTCCAAAATTGTGACAAACACTTCTTTCACTTCATTTCTGTGTTAGTGGGGTCCCGAATTATTGGATCCCTTGATAAAGATCAGCAAAAAATACTGTATAAAACAAATACTGAGTTTTATTGTATGCTCAACATTATTTTTACATTGTATTTATACTTATACAAATGCTTAGCGAAAGTTTTTGTTTAACAAGTAATACATCAAAACATCTCAGATTGCAGTAAATATTATTGGATCCCCTGTTTTCAGCACCTTCCCTTACGAGGATAACAGCACTAACCATGTTTCCATCCACAGTTAAGTAATACAGTTTAAAAATAATAATACAAAAAATCAGGGTTGCACATTTTGGGGAATATTCAGAGGTGGAAACATTCTGTGGGAATTAACAGAAATATTTGCAAATTATATTAATACCATTTAGATGTTTTTGGATATATGTACCATATCATATGTAGACAGAAACATAAACATTTTACCTTATCATAAGTGGACATAATTGAAAATGATTAAATCCTTCCAATAGAAATGTAAAAAAACAATTTAGTTGAACTTTAATTAAATGATTTGACTCTTCACATGGGATGATTTCACTGAACAACAAAAGGGGATATTGAATGATCCCCAATGATCCATCGCATCTCCCAAAAACGTTTTTCAACATACATCTGTAAAATGATAGTCTAGAAACTAAAGCTTTGGTTGTCTTCCTCTCAGGCTTCCATGTCTTCTCCCTGGACCTTCTCAATGTCCCCCTCTTGAACATCAGACTCTGAGGCCTCATCTTCACTGTCACTTTCCAACCTTGTTGAGGATGGCTCATTGTCAGGCTCAAAAAGCCTGAAATTTGCCCAGATGGCCACCAATTTTTCAACCCTTGTTTTGGTTAGCCTGTTGCGTGCTTTGGTGTGTGTGTTCCCAAACAAGGACCAGTTGCGATCTGAGGCGGCTGATGTTGGTGGGATTTGGAGGATGATGGAGGCAACGGGATAGAGCCTCAGATCCACAAAGTCCACTCCACCAGGTGGCTGATGAGATATGTTGGCACGACTGCCATATTGCATCCCCATCCCAAAGCCCTTGCTTGGAAGTGTACTTCGCCAGACTGCCATGGTGGCGAGACACAGTAGTGATGACACCATAGGCCTTGTTGATCTCTGCACCAGACAGGATGCTCTTGCCAGCATACTTGGGGTTCAACATGTACGCTGCGGTGTGTATGGGCTTCAGACAGTAGTCTTCACGCTTTTTGATGCATTTCAGAACTGCAGTTTCCTCTTCTTGGAGCAACAGTGAAGTGGGCAGGGCAGTACGGATTTCTTCTCTTACATCTGCAAGCAGAGTCTGAACATCAGACAGGATGACATTGTCTCCCTCAATCCATGCAATGGCTACTGCTATAGGTTTCAGGAGTTTCAGGCTGGTCAATGACCGACACACCACGTACGACAGGTCCAATACTTAGAGTACTTCCGTCATGAGGATAGCTCCTCCGTGGATAACATAGCTATGAAATACACTTCTTCATACTTACCGCCGCTAAAATAGTGGAAGACAGTGACTTGTAGTAAAACCACTACAGACTCCCTCGACACCAATTCTAAATGACCTCCAGGCATTGACCTGGTGAGACTCCTTCCCTCCAGGAGACTGTCAAACATGATGGCAACACCACCCCAACGGGTTTTGCTGGGCAGCTTCAATGTGGTGCTCTTATTCTTCTCACTTTGCTTGGTGAGGTAGATTGCTGCTATAACTTGATGACCCTTCACATACCTAACCATTTCCTTGGCTCTCTTGTAGAGTTTATCATTTTTTTTCAGTGCCATTATGTCCTTGAGGAGCAGATTCAATGCATGAGCAGCCCAGCCAATTGTGTGATGTGAGGTTAGGACTCCTCCACTTTAGACCAAGCAGCCTTCATGTTCACAGCATTGTCTGTCACCAGTGCAAATACCTTCTGTGGTCCAAGGTCATTGATGACTGCCTTCAGCTCATCTGCAATGTAGAGACCGGTGAGTCTGTTGTCTCTTGTGTCTGTGCTCTTGTAGAATACTAGTTGAGGGGTGGAGATGATGTAGTTAATTGTTCCTTGCCCTCGAGCATTCGACCACCCATCAGAGATGATTGCAGTACAGTCTGCTTTCTCTATGATTTGCTTGACCTTCACTTGAACTCTGTTGAATCCAGCAAATGAGTTGATAAAGCATGTCTGGTTGGAGGGGTGTATGCTGGGCAAAGAACATTCAGAAATCTCTTCCAATTCACATTGCCAGTGAGCATCAGAGGTAAACCAGTTGCATACACAGCTTGAGCAAGACATTCATCAGCATTTCTCTGACTACGTTCCTCCATTGAGTCAAAAAAAAGTCTGATTCCAGGAGGACCATGAGCTGCTGCTATCGATAAGGTGTTTGATTCATCATTTTCACCTCGACTAGAAGTAGAGGGAATTTTGTCAGAGTTTGCTTGTTGTGAGCGCTGAGGGAAGTTTATGCACTAGGCCAGATTCTGCTTATTTGTTGCATTCTTCACATATGATTTGGCACAGTATTTGCAAATTGACACAGCTTTTCCTTCTACATTAGCTGCAGTGAAATGTCTCCACATCAGCTAGTGCCCGTGGCATTTTCCTGTAAAGATTAATACATGTGTAAAAAAAATAATAATAATACAATTCCATGTACAGATAAATAGTTAAGCAGTTAGATTAAACAACTCCTCTGTTAGATAAATGTTTGAAAATGAAACATGTACAGTTGAAGTTGGAAGTTTACATACACCTTAGTCAAATACATTTAAATTCAGTTTTTTACAATTCCTGACATTTTAATCCTAGTAAAAATCCCTGTCTTAGGTCACTTTATTTTACGAATGTGAAATGTCAGAATAATAGAGAATTATTTATTTCGGGTTTTATTTCTTTCCTCACATTCCCAGTGGGTCAGAAGTTTACATACACTCAATTAGTATTTGGTAAATTGTTTAACTTGGGTCAAACGTTTCGGGTAGCCTTCCACAAGCTTCCCACAATAAGTTGGGTGAATTTTGGCCCATTCCTCCTGACAGAACTGGTGTAACGGAGTCAGGTTTGTAGGCCTCCTTGCTCGCACACGCCTTTTCAGTTCTGCCCACAAATTTTCTATAGGATTCAGGTCAGGGCTTTGTGATGGCCACTCCAATGCCTTGACTTTGTTGTCCTTGAGCCATTTTGCCACAATTTTGGAAGTATGCTTCGGGTCATTGTCCATTTGCAAGTCCCATTTGCGGCCAAGCTTTAACTTCCTGACTGATGTCTTGAGATGTTGCTTCAGTATATCCACATAATTTTCTTCCTCATGATGCCATCTATTTTGTGAAGTGCACCAGTCCCTCCTGCAGCAAAGCACCCCCACAACATGATGCTGCCACCCCCGTGCTTCATGGTTGGGATGGTGTTCTTCGGCTTGCAAGCCTCCCCCTTTTTCCTCCAAACGTAACGATGGTCATTATGGCCAAACAGTTCTATTTTTGTTTCATGAGACCAGAGGACATTTCTCCAAATAATGATCTTTGTCCCCATGTGCAGTTGCAAACCATAGTCTGGCTTTTTTATGGAGGTTTTGGAGCAGTGGCTACTTCCTTGCTGAGCAGCCTTTCAGGTTATGTCAATACAGGACTCGTTTTACTGTGGATATAGATGCTTTTGTACCTGTTTCCTCCAGCATCTTCACAAGGTCCATTGCTGTTGTTCTGGGATTGATTTGTACTTTTCGCACCAAAGTACATTCTACTCTAGGAGACAGAACGCATCTCCTTCCTGAGCGGTATGACAGCTGTGTGGTCCCATGGTGTTTATACTTGCGTACTATTGTTTGTACAGATGAACTTGGTACCTTCAGTCGTTTGGAAATTACTCCTTAGGATTAACCAGACTTGTGGAGGTCTACAATTTTATTTCTGAGGTCTTGGCTGATTTTCTTTTGATTTTCCCATGATGTCAAGCCTGAGTTTGAAGGTAGGCTTTGAAATACATCCACAGGTACACCTCCAATTGACATCATTTATCAGAAGCTTCTAAAGCCATGACATCATTTTCTGGAATTTTCCAAGCTGTTTAAAGGCACAGTCAACTTAGTATGTAAACGTCTGACTCACTGGAATTGTGATACAGTGAAATAATCTGTCTGTAAACAATTGTTGGAAAAATTACTTGTGTCATGCGCAAAGTAGCCAAAACTACTTTGTGCATGACACAAAGTATGACTTGCCAAAACTATAGTTTGTTAACAAGAAATTTGTGGAGTGGTTGAAAAACGACTTTTAATGACTCCAACCTAAGTGTATGTAAACTTCTGACTTCAACTGTATGGAAACAGTTGAGTTAACACTCCTCAGATAGCAGGCTCAAGCAAGCTAAAACCCACATGGTAGCAAAAACTAACTAGCATTTGAGTCTTTTTTTACTACTACTGGTTAGCAAGCTGCACACCAGTTCTGGTTTGAATGGAAGCAACCAAGTCAATAAGTATTATGTAGAGTTAGGGGATCAGCCAAACTCTTTTTCTTTTGCAAAGGTAGAAACAGCCACAATAGTCAGTTTGCTGGCAGAGCTTAAATGCTCCAAAGCCACAGGCCTGGATAATATTCCTGTAAGGTTTCTTATAGATTCTGCTGAGCAAATTGGCCCTTGTTTTACGCATATCGTTAATCTCTCTCTTGAACAAGGTACCTTTCCCAGGGACATAAAACAAGCTAAAGTTATACCTCTGTATAAGAAGGGGATAAAGTCTGACCCTGGGAATTATAGGCCTGTATCTATTCTCTGTGTAACATCAAAGATCCTGGTGAGAGTTCTACATGAGCAAATTTATGAATATGTTAATTAACAAACAGGGTCTAATGTATGATTTTTCAGTCAGGTTTTAGAAAAACATACTCAACTGATTCATGTCTACTTTACTTGACTGACTTCATCAGGAAAGAGATTGATGAGGGAAATCTGTGTGGAATGGTACTGCTTGACCTACAGAAGGCCTTTGATACAGTTAACCACTGTCTCCTAATCTCCATACTGGAGGCACTGGGGTTAAGCAAAGCAGTATCCCTCTAGGCTGGGTAAAGTCCTATTTATCAGGAAGGGAGCAAGTAGTAGAGGTTAATGTTTCACTGTCTCAGGCAAAACCAATGAGTTGTGGCATTCCGCAGGGGAGCGTGCTTGGGCCGTTTTTAGTAGTCAGCACCTTGTAAATTAACGATATGAAAGGTGCTTGTTCTTGCCGTCTTTTTCTTTATGCGGCTGACTCTACACTTCTGGTGTCTCACAAAAGTAAAAGAGAGCATACATAGCACAGTGCTTACTAACATTAGCAAATGGCTTGGAGATAATAAGCTATCTCTGCAATTAGGGAAAACTGAAGCAATTATTTTTGGATCCAGACCTAAATTGATTAGGTCCTCTGAAATCAGTGTGGAATTAGGGGGCGAGGTGCTGACTACTAAAACCTCTGTTAGCTACTTGGGATGTATCCTTGATGGAAGCTTGGGAGGTGTGAGCATGGCCAATAAAGTGCTAGGGAAGGTTAATGCCAGGACTAAGTTTTTGGCTAGAAAGTCCAAGCTGCTTGGTAAGGACTCCATGAAAGTGCTAGCTACTGCCGTCATTCAATGACATTTTGACTATGCTAGTACTTACTGGTTTGGGGGCTTATCAAAACTTATGAAGGGGAAGCTCCAGATAGCCCAGAATAAGCTGATCAGGGTAGTATTCAAGGTGAGTCCACGTACTCACATAGGCAGGAGCTGCTTTCTGGAACTAAACTGGCTGCCTGTTGAGGCTAGGGTGTCCCAGATTAGACTAGTTTGGTTTACAGGAGTATTTATGGTCCTACGCCCAGATATCTAAGTGATTACTTTCCTCGTGTTAGGGATGCACACAATCACAGCACCAGATCAGGTGTTGCTGATGTGTGCTTATACAGGTTCAGGAGTAATGCTGGGAAAGGTACTTTCATGTATACTGGAGCCTCAGAATGGAATGAGTTGTCTCTGCCCATCAAAACAACGTCCTCTCTGGGCAGCTTTAAAAATAAAGTAAAAATATGTTTGATGTCTTCTGTGCCCATATGAATAACCCCTATGATGTAACAGGAATGATGAGATAGATGTTCTTCTTCTCTGTTTTGTTTTATTATTTCACTGCCATACTGTGTTCAATCTTGTCTAGTCATCTTGTCTCAAGAGGACCACAATGGAAATAAGTCCCAGACTTTGTGTGTTATCCTCAATGATTTTATTCATGTGCATGTATGGCTTTTTCAAGTTTTGTGTGCTTGTTTTTTAAAATGGTCAAATTAATAAACTAAAGCAGAAATTGTTAACAAGTTAGAAATTATTTAAACACACTTTGTTGTAGGATACTATTCACTAGTTAACAAAAAAAATGATGTATGTCATATAAAATATATTCACCCCACCCAGTATTGTAATCAACACCAGAAAGCATGTAGTCCTTGGCTCAGACAGTGTAGTAGTGTGGGCTCAATAGCATCTCATTAGTGTGCAAGATCTTGAGAATCAGCTGTACATGTGATGGAAGAGGGCACTGTACATGTGATGGAAGAATGCACTGTGCATGCAGAGGATTGCAATTCCATTGAATTGGGGATAGTTTAGCCAAAATATTCCACAAGACCTAGAATTGCCTTATGTGTATCCCACAAAAAAAAGGTTCACTGTTATAATCTAACTTTTTTGATAAATTTAAGCAGAATTCCCCAAATTCCAGGGCTTAACTTCCCATGGAAAAATGTACCGGAAGGTTTCTGACCCTTTGCAACCCTAATCACAACATGATTATGATTGAAACATTAAGTTTCAGTAACATTTTATAAATGCAGACAGAATTTGTTCCTTTGACATTGTGATCTTTTTTTTTGTCAAATTAATTATATGAGAATTGGTGATGGAACGCCTTTTTGCGCAAAATATTGATATAATAACCATCATATCGAAGTAAAGTTGTCACGCGATGATATGCTGTGTGGTCCTCCCCGCTACAACTCGGGAAACCATGTCGTTTATTAGGCTACTGTTGAAATAAGTTATGATGAGCTTCACAGGGGTGGTGAAAGTGCACGGTGATGAGCTTGATGCTCCTTGCCAGTAAATATTTAGGGTCTTATTCTGATGACTTGATCAATGCTTGACTGCCGTTTGACAATTTTCTTGTGACAAAACTGTCGGTAGAGTTGAAAATGGATGAACTTTGAACATGAACTCCTCCATGAACTTTAGACTTGTATTCGGTACATCAAAACTTAAGCGAGTTTGGTGGAAACAACACTGGTGGGAAAATGTGCATATTTTCTTTAGTCAGATTTTTTTATTTTGGCATAAAAATCAGTCTGTAATTGGATGGAAACCTAGCTATTGAGCCTTTTTCTTAAATTCTTTATAAAATTGGAGAACACATTGGAAGGGATCTTGGACCATTCTTTCATGTAGAATATTTCCAGATCCTTCTGCGCTTATGGACTGTATTTTTACATTTAACCGGAGATTGAGAAGGCCATTGCTAAAGGTTGGTTTTGTGGTCAATTAAAGGTGTAATATGCAGAAATCCATTTCCTGGTTGCTAAAATTGTAATAGTTAGCCTAATTTCAGTTTGTGACAAAACAAGCAAATATAGTGTAGAGAATCATTGTACCATCTAAACCACTGTGAAATATATTTTCAATACCCAAAAATATTGTATTTTCAGCTGTTTGAAGCCGAAAGTAAAAGACAAAAAAGCATAGAAATAACGCACATAGAACAGATCTACCGCTTCTTACACTTGCTTTCAATGAGAATGACAGATCTATATCTAACAATTCTATGTGAAGTTTAAAATGGATAGAACATTTTTATGCAATACACTTAAGTGAAAAATTACATTTTGTGTGCACTACATCACGGACTGATTTTTCTACGCAACAAATCAGTTTGGTGGAAACACCACTGGAGTGAAATGCACATATTGTCTTTATGCAAATTTTTGAATATTCGCATGAAAATCGGTCGCCAATTGGATGGAAACCTAGCTACTGTTAGAAAAAAGTTTGGTCCAACTTGGAAGTTAGGTACTATATTTATTGAATGTGTGTTGTCGGATCTGTTTGTGTCGTAGTTGGTCTCATGTGGACTGCTGGAGACTCTGAAGTTTAGTGTGCTGGAGTTGCAGGAACACCTGGACACCTACAATGGCAAGAGGGAGGCGGCCGAGGAGGTGAGCTCTCCATCTCATCCTCATTTACAGCTATACAGTTCATACTCTCATCCCTAGCTACAGTACACTCTTACCAACTGTTTCCTGAACCCCTAGATCACACAATCCCACATCCTTATTCCATCCAATTATGGCTAATGATCATACCACATATCTGTACTCAGACCATCCCTGCACCAGACCACTGGTGGTACTTCAATGGCCTCTCATTCCTAGTGAGGAAGGCTCAATGAGGCTCTAGATTACACATCATTTCCCCTCCAGATCAGGGAGGAAGAGGCTGAGAGAACACAACAGTGACAATGAACTGAGTCATAAGGAGGTAAATAGGTTGAGTGTCTCATCGTCGGGTCAGCCATTGTATCACAGGGAGAATGAGTGGATTTAGCGTCCACATTGCTAGCGACATCCCCTGCTGATGGGCTAAAAATATTCCCTGGCGCTCCTAAATCAGTTAGAGGGACGGATAGAGGGGAGGAAGGAGAGATGGGGGAGGAAGGGGTAAAGAGGACAGATGTGATTGCGAGAGAGAGAGGGATGCAGAGAGGGCTTGGGGATGCTGGGGTGCTAATTGAATGAGACTGGTGCGGTCCCTGGAGGATTGATCTCCGCCCCGCTGCACTAGAACAGACCCTTTTTAATTCGCTAAGTACAGCTCTCTTATTAAATCTACCCTCTACCCCCCCAACCCCTACACACACACACACACACACACACACACTTCAAAGAAAAGTAGACTTGCATAGACTGGTATCAATCTCATGATGTAGTCTCGCTCTCCCTTCCTCCCTTATCTGATGCCCACAGTGGCTGGAGAACTGCAGGAAGACGTTTGGCGACAAAGATGGCAACCAACGACCCAACACTCAGGCACAGGTATGACTAACCCACACACATCTGAACACAGCATTGTTACATGTGTAGTAAAATGTGACTACAAAGTCTGTTTTGTTTTCATGTGTGCCTTTTCTAATGCAATCAAACACTCCATAAGCATGGGAACGTGCCTATTGAAACATTTTGTTATTTGAGAAAATACATTTATTTCCCCTCATCCTCAACAAAATGTTTTAATTTCCTACAAGCTCATTGACATAATTAGAGCCTCAAAGGAGACACTGAACCCTGGTCTGTCCACTGGTCCTAAAGCCAGTATTACTTCAGATCATCATAGTAGATGTACATTTTGTTACAGCCTTATTCTAAAATGTATTTAAAACAATTTCCCTCATCAATCTACACACAATACCCCTAAGTGATGAAGCTAAAACAGGTTTTTAGAAATGTTTGTAAATTAAAATAAATTAAGATCCGGTGCATCCTGTTTCCATTGATCATCCTTGAGATGTTTCTACAACTTGATGGGAGTCCACCTGGGGTAAATTCAATTGATTAGACATGATTTGGAAAGGCACACACTTGTGTATATATAAGGTCCCACAGTTGACAGTGCATGTCAGAGCAAAAACCAAGCCAGGAGGTTTAAGGAATTGTCCGTAGAGCTCCGAGACAGGATTGTGTCGAGGCACAGATCTTGGGAAGGGTACCAAAACAGAAATGAAGGTCCCCAAGAACACAGTGGCCTCCATAATTCTTAAATGGAAGAAGTTTAGAACCACCAAGACTCTTCCTAGAGCTGGTAGCCCAGCCAAACTGAGCAATTGGGGGAGAAGGGCCTTGGTCAAGGAGGTGACCAAGAATGTGATGGTCACTCTGACAGAGCTCCAGAGTTCCTCTGTGGAGATGGGAGAACCTTCCAGAAGGATAACAATCTCTACAGCACTCCTCCAATCAGACCTTTATGGTAGAGTGGCCAGACAGAAGCCACTCCTCAGTAAAAGGCACATGACAGCTCGCTTGGAGTTTGCCAAAAGGCACCTAAAGGACTCTGACCTTGAGAAACAAGATTCTCTGGCCTGATTAAACTGAGATTGAAATCTTTGGCCTGAATGCCAACCGTCACGTTTGGAGGAAACCTGGTACCATCCCTATGGTGAAGCATGGTGGTGGCAGCATCATGCTGTGGGGATGTTTTTCAGCGACAGGGACTGGGAGACAAGTCAGGTATGAGGAAAAGATGAACGGCGCAAAGTACAGAGAGATCTTTGATGAAAACCTGCACCAGGCTCAGGACCTCAGACTGTGGCAAAGGTTCACCTTTGAAGAGGACAACAACCCTAAGCACACAGCCAAGATGACGCAGGAGTGGCTTCGGGACAAGTCTCTATGTCCTTGAGTGGACCAGCCAGAGCCTGGACTTGAACCCGATCGAACATCTCTGAAGAGACCTGAAAATAGCTGTGCAGCGACGCGCCCCATCCAATCTGACAGAGCTTGAGAGGATCTGCAGAGAAGAATAAGAGAAACTTGCCAAATACAGGTGTGCCAAGTATGTAGCGTCATACCCAAGAAGACTCTAGGCTATAATTGCTGCAACAAAGTACTGAGTAAAGGGTCTGAATACTTATGGAAATGTAATAATTGTTTATATTTTTGTCATAAAATAAAAACAAATCTTTGAGGGGGGAAAAAACGATTTAATCAATTTTAGAATAAGGCTGTAACGTAACAAATTGTAAAAAAATCGCCGGGACTGAATCCTTCCCGAATGCACTGTAGCTGATCTGAGGTCAGCCGGGTGCCGCAACTGCGTGGTCTCCCCCTGTCCCCTGATATTGTTTAGTATTCTGACCACACTGCTAGAGGTGTTAGATTTCTGCTTGCTCCCCTCCCTCTCCCCCTTTCTTTCAGGTCAGAGGACATACTTGGCTGTGAAAGAGGAGCTATTCCAGACTAAAGCTCTGTTGTACTGTGATCAGCAGAGGAGCACATACTCTTCTCCCCATTCTCTTCTCTTCAGGTTCTCTCTGTCCCCCTTCTCTCGCTCTGTCTACATACTTCTCTTTGTTTTCTGTCTCTGTATTTCTACACTGCTTTGACTTGAACACACTGACCAGCTGATGTGAGTTGTGTTCTCTAAGAACCACTGTTGGGACTGAGCCTCCCTGACCTGGGAACAGGTGTTAGTTAGGATGGAGTGGTTGTTACCCCTCCACTCCTCTCCTGTCAGGTCATTGTATCAGAGTTGAGATGTGAAAGCTCACTAATTCTTGGTCTTTCTCTCTTCCTGTTTTGTTTGTTGTTTTTGTGACCTGCTCACCCTCTTGCTTAGCAAATGGAAAAACTAGCAGTAAGTGGTTCTCTAAGTATTCTAGACTCGAATATAATCATGATGTCTGGACAACACGCTTATCATCTCATCCCTCTACATATGTACCTGCTGCTGTCGTCAACCAACAAAGGCCTGGGCCCTCCCACTCTGACTCCACCCCTCTCTCATATAACTTGGCTACAGTCCCCATCTACCCAAATCATACTGTTTATCATCGTTATTTATGCTTTACTTTTGGCTTCGTCTTTGACTCAATCATCTTATCAACTTCTTAACCCCTCCCTCTTCGCTTCTGATTTGACAGCAGATGTAAAATCTCTCAAATAAAATCATTGTAGTAGTTGTCTACCTGATTTGAGAGGGGGATGTTGCCCTGGGTTATGGGGAGGAGAGGAGAGGACGGAGAGAGAGAGCTGTGAAGCCATGTTTAGTCTACCTTCATTTTGCATGCTTATTGCTCCATTCCCATATTTGCTCCATAATATTTTCCTGGATTAGGGACAATGTTTGATAATTCCAGTCACATATTTGGTCAGTATATCTCTGTGCTTGGACATACTGTATCTTAACCATAGGGAGACAGACAGACAGGCGATGGTCGGTGTATAACCCAGTCCTCCATGGCTAATGATGACCGCCTGTGGTTAGTTAATAGCTGGTTAATAGTGCTAGCTAGACCCTCACCCATGGCTCCGGGCCTTGTCAGGTCGTCCGGTCTCTGTAGGGACCATTGCTCCACTCCGCACTGGGCCTCTTTAACCCTTTCATCTCCTCCCGCTCTTGATAACCCAGGATATCCATCCGTCTGATCATGTGATCATTATGACTGCTCTGCCCAGAGGCCTGTGTGGCTGTAGTGTGTGTGTGTGTGAGAGGTGTGTTGACCGTCTCTGGTCTCTCTGTAGGAGCTGGAGCTGTGTCGCAGGCTCTATAAGCTGCACTTCCAGCTGCTGCTGCTCTTCCAGGCTTACTGTAAGCTCATCAGTCGTGTGGACATCATCAAGAGAGAAGCAGAGGTGAGGCTGGGGGGTTTACACCTGAACACTTTACTCGAAAGAATATGGGTAGTGGAACATTAAAGGTGGGTGGTTTTAGAAGAAGCTGTGGTAATAGGAATCAGTTTAGGTCATTTATTTAGATGACAAGCCTAAAAGAAACATTGTTAAGTCACCCACTCAAGCATGCTTGGAGCCTTTCAGGTCCTACCCATCATGCTGTGTGTGAGGTCAACGCAGGGATGGAGATGGTGGGTTGTTATTTTACTTTCCCTTCCCCGAAGAGCTCTTTAATTGGGCTTCAGGTTGGATCAGGAAAGCATGAGAGACACAGAGGCCGTCTGCATTTGTCCCATCTTCCCTGACAGGGAAACAAGCAGTGACAATGCACACACTAAATCAAACTAATTTATTGTACATATCACACACATGCTCATGCGTTTTGGAATTTAAGATACTGTAACAGCAATAGTCGTTCTGTAAAGTCATGAGCTGTTATTGTAAATGACTACGTACAAATGTGCCCTTAAGATTGAATGTTAACATTCTAAAAGATGCCTCTGTGTATATGCTCTTTTTCTATCTCACACACAATTTTGCAGACCACACAGACAAGCACTGACACAGTGCCTGCATGTCCCCATCTGGATGTTCTGCTGTGGTGTAGCCAAGCTGTCTAGCCCTGCTGTCTTATGGCTTTAATCTCATTAAATCCCTGAATGAGATTGACTCTTTTTTCACATGGAGAGAGGGTCAGCTATTCCAGTTAATCACACGTCAATACTAACTGCATTGCTGCACAGACTTTGATGTGCACAAGCACACGTGACATTAACTCTGCGGTTATCTGAACTTTGGATGTGTGTCTCCAAGGTGACCAACATGTCAGAGGAGCTGGCCATCCTGGAGAGCTGTTTGAAGCAGGCGGAGTCTGGGGTTGATGGACAGGAGGATGTGGGTGTGTCTGATGCCTCCCAGACCAGCACTGAGACGGCAATCCAATCACTGATCGAGACCCTGAGGGCCAGAGACTTTGGCTCCGCCCTCACACAGGTCAAAACCTTCAGGTAAAGAAACAACATATCTTGTATCCCACAGCTATTCCTCAATGTATAGACTACACAGGCTTGTCATGTGTCTAGTCTACAGTCCTGTATCTACTCTTAAACCTCAGCGCTGATGCCCTTCTTCTCCCTCTCCACTAGGTCTCTGTGGCCTAACGACATCTTTGGGAACGAGTCAGATGACGCGGTCCAGACTCTACTGCACATCTACTTCCGTCAGCAGACGCTGGGCCAGACGGGCTGCCTGGCCGTGGTGGGACCCAGCAGGGACCTGTCCCAGGCCAACGGGCGCCTCATGGAGCTCAACCTGCAGATCAGAGAGGCTCTGAGCCAGGCCCCCCAGACCACTGTGGTCAGCACTGGACTGTAAGCCTTCAGGCCCAAAGCCTGGACTGGGCTAGAGCAAACCCCCTGTATCACTCACAGTTCCCATCTGCTCTGGAGGCTGGGAAGGTGTGTCAGGGGAGGACAGAACAGACTCCACCTATAAGGGCTAAAGGATGTGTGGGAATAACTGACTCATATTAATATATATTACATATATCAAATACTTAAAGCTAATATCGGTTTTCCCAAAATAAGCCAACTTGCAAAATTCAGCTGCAATAAGTCATGTGGTATTATGTGACTGGTGACGACTGGCCTGGGAGTGAGGAGGGAGGTAAGGGGGATGATGATGCTAAACTGAAGGCGTTTTGGCGGAAATGACCTGATGGGCCTCCCATATTGGCCAGTGGCCGCCTCAGGCCCTTTCAGGAGACTGGATGGGGCCTGGGGTTAGGTCAGGGAGACGATGTGGTGGTGTGTTCTCGTAGCAGTAGAGTTGGAGCGTGGGAGATTTAGTCAGTCCGGAAGGATGTGTGAGAGGACAGGCAGACCCTGTCAGGATTCATAAACAAACACACAAAAGAAAGTGTTCAAAAGCATGCTTGAAAGAGAAAAGCACTGCAAAAATATTTTTGACAAATGTACTATTTTTTATTAGAGCTAACATCCTAGGTTGTAAATGTAAGGATATTTAACATGTAATTGTAACCCTAGGGGAGCTGTAAAAAAGATACTTGTATCTGTTTATTGACCTGCATTGGAGACAAGCATCATCTTCAACAGGTCTTCTAATGAAACTCTGTAACCAAATAAGTAGCTGCCTGTAGAGACTTTAGGCTGTGTGGTATATATTGGATATTCTTGTATACACTCGCGCACGCACACACACATGCATATAATTGCACAGAAGTCGAGACTGGCTACAACTCATTATGGAAACTAACTTATTCTACTCTGTATATATTTTAGAAAATGTATAGTGTAAAACCAGTATTTTTTTCTTGTACTTTTGTGAAATGCACTGTTAATCTGAATTAGATGTATGAAGCTAATGCGAGGAGAACCCAGAGCAGATAGAGTAACTAATGACCGTGCCGCTATTATAATCCTATCACACAAACTTTTTAACATTTCCCAGACTGGCCTGCCTGGTGAGTCACTGGCCAGAGGTTATTGGATCTGGTTAATGGCTAGTGTAGATTCTGCTTCCTGTTGGACCAGCCCAGCCATATGCATTCCTTCTCTCCACTGTGATCTCTATGTTGGCCCTGTACCCCAGCACAGGTCACGCTAAAAAGCCTTATGAGGGGAAATTGAGGCCTGTGTTCGTCCATATTAGCTGATCCCAGCAGTGCGCCATGGCTCTGTGTTCTGAGGGAAAACTGCTGCCATTAAAGCTGTGCTTTTGCTTCTGAAAAGGCTCTGAATTGCAGGACATGAACTATATGTCTGAAAGCATTGCAGGAAACTTGTCATGGCACATTGTAAACGATCACTGTACTCATTCCTCACAGAGAGAACTTGTCTATTGCATTTGAATGGATATTATTTACCTGGAAAATAGTTGTAGAGGTGCATTACTGGATTACTTTTTTTTTTTTGGTCATCTCACATACCAGCCTTCTCTCTGGATAAATAAATAACCTGATCATATGAATCTGTTTTTGGGCTACACTATCCACATGTACTGACCATTGACGCCAACAGACTGAGTAGTAAGTTTTACCGTATAAGGCTACATTCAGTACATTGGCAGCAGAGCTCTGTACTCCAGTAACCTCACACTCAGCACTGGGTTTATAATGGCTGGTAAATCGGGCATAAAGAGCCTATACGCCTCTGACGTCACTAGTCATGTCTAGTTAGCTACCCTGGAGGCAGGGCTTGTCAGTTCTCTAAAACCAAAGACCATGCGTTAGTTCCAATTCGAGAGACCATTGCCTGAATTTACAATCTCAGTTAATGGCAGACGTTCTACAAGCGTGCACCAGACTGTCACATGCATAGTGACAATCTGATTAGCGTCTAAACCACTGTACTCGTGTGCACATGAAATGCTTTAAAAGGCTGATCATGGCTCAACACTCTCCCCACTGCCATCTCCCACCTGGACCAGAGGAACACCTATGTTGTTCATTGACTACAGCTCTCTAAGCTCAGGACCCTGGGACTGAACACCTCTCCTGGCAGGCTGTCCCAGGTGGTGAGGTTAGGCTATGCTGACCCTCACCCTGGGGGCGTGCTTAGTCCCCTCCTGTTCACACAGTAGGTTAGAGGTGCCAGGACAAGCTCCCTCAGCAAGACAAAGAAGCCGATTGTGGACTACAGGAAATCGAGGGCCAAGCACACTCCACATTTACAGGCCTGTAGTGGAGAGGGTTGAAAGCATCAAAACGCCTTTATCCCTTCAGGAGGCTGAAAAGTTTGGGCATGGGCCCTCAAAGGTCTACAGCTTTACCATTGAGAGCATCTTGACTGGCTGCATGATTGTTTGGTATGGCAACTGACATCTGACCGCAAGGCACCCTCCAAATCAACGCCCATTGTTTTAAAATGAGCAGGTGTCCACATTCATGTAGTGCTTCTTCCTCAATTACCTTGTACCCCTGCACATCGATAGCAAAGTTAGTGTTTTTCCTTTTGCGTTGCTGGGAAGGGCCTGTAAGCATTTCACTTAGTCTACGCCAGTTTACAAAGCATGTGACAATATGATTTGAGTATGTAGATATGACATATCCTAGACACTGGGTGAGGGAGACCAGAGAATGTAGACTGCTGGGTATTGCCATTTTATTTAAACATCAGGCAGTGTTTTTTTGCAATCACTTTCATCACGCAAATAAAAGGCAACAGAAAATAAAAATCAAAAGTATTAGCCTACATCCCAGAGCCTCATTAAATGTGCTTGAGCTGCTCTGCACCAAAGGACTTCCTGCAGGACTTAACATTGACTGATGTGGGGGGGGTGAAAGTTAATGTGCAGGTTCCTGCTAGATGATGTATTTGAAACTGAAGGTGAGGTCACAGGAGAGCCTCTTGCCCTTGCATCTCCCACACAGATCCTGTCTGTGGGGGCGTTTGGGGTCAACGTGGCGTGGGGTCACTTGGCACATGCAGCGCGCCTTGTTGCAAGTCTGTGAACACAGAGTGGACATAGATAAGTGGAGGACCCAAGTCTATAGTGTCAAGTCATGGTTTGTATGTCAGTTTAACAATGTAGAGTACAGAAGCCTAGATTCTTACCTGACAGGTTATGTCCTCAACACGGTAGGGGTTGAAGGACTTCTGGCATGTTCTACAGAACTGCTTGAAATAGACCTGAAGACAGGACTTGATTAGAGGCACTACCAGATTAGTATCACATACTACAGGGAGTAGACCAGCGTACTATACCTTGCTCGTTCCATGGACGCACCAAACATATGCACTCTCCCAACGCAGGTTACAGTCTCTGCAGTGATAGTACCCATACTTCTGCTCCAAAAACTAGGGACGGCAAAGAGTACCACAGTAGGTGTCAATACCTATAAAACCTAGCGGTCAAACAGGGAAATTGTTCCAATCGTTTTTCCCATATGGGATTTTAGAAACACTAAAGGGCCGTGTAGGCTTACCCTGGCGTGACGTTTTGATAAGCGTGTCAATCTCTAGGACAATGGGAATTCATATATTCACCCCCAAAATGAAACGCTAATTAACTGCTAATGTGGCTATCAAAGAATTACAAATGCCATGATCTGGACAAGACTGCTGAATTGAGGGGAAGGTAATAATCTCTGGCTTAACTACCTAAAAATTGGCTAATTTGCATTAGAAGTGTACAATTCTGATGACTTGATTGTGCAAGTTAAATTGACACTACCTGTTAGCAAAGGTGTCAGCTAGAAAAGACATGCAGGACCTTGCATGGATTTGTAGTTTTGCTTGACGTCTACTTTGACGTAATTAGTATTTTCGAATCAGAAAAGAGAGCGAATATTGATAAGTCACCTTAGCAAGAGAGATTTACGTGGTTATCTAAACGTCACGGTATGCGTATGTGAAACAGCATATATCTAAAATCCCCTATGGGAAAGATGGTGGACAAAGTCCAGTTTCCATATTGTTCGATCTAAACGTTGCCAACGATGTTCTACACAGCTTCCACCCTTAAAATGACTAATGTCAATGTAAAGAAAGTGGGTCTATGTTTCACTATTCTAAATGTGTGAGGTTTTGGGCTCACCTGAAACCTCACGCGGGCCTTGACTTTCGAACCATCCTGATTGGCTTTGACGCCCTCAGTCATAACTGATTGGTCAGTATTACTAGCTTTTGTACGTGGCCAAGTATTTTCGTCTTTTGCCTTTTCTGTTTTGTCCTCAGACCTCTCACCTTCATCCTTTTCCCCAATCTTAACGGTGTCAGGTGAGTCACCTGTCTGTGTTTGACTCGACTCAACTTTGTCATCTTCTAGAAAAGATGCAAGTCTCCTAGACGCGATAGGGGAGTAGACTGCCAGAGTGCGAGGGTAACGCACGCCTCCTACAGAGCTCCTTGGGCTACCGGGTGTCTGGGTCTCCTCTCGTCTTCTCTTGCGCAAAGCGTCTCGCTTTCTGGCTATGAGGGTCCGTGGGCCGAGGGAACACTGCACATAAACATCCTTCTTCGGATTGACCTGCACCGCGACGTCTTTGGTGTTTGCTTTCCGTAGCCTCGGTGTAAGATTGGGGTTTATTTGGGATAAGAGGAATTTAAGTTGCGCGCGATGGTGGTTATCAATGTACGCCTCTGTATCCGCATAGTTGGCTAAATAATTTCTGTTTCTCATGCCCGCGCCTTTTGGTTTGGGATACCTGCCAGAGTAAGGGTTGTAAGATGAATAGAAATAGTTGTCGATTGACTCATCTAAATATGTAGCCATTTTGCTAAGCCAACTCGGGTTGTTTGGTTGACCAATTTAAATAGATTGACGACCCACGATTTAATTAATTGTAATCCGGTGTGGCAGTCATCCTAATTGGCCCCAAAAACAAATCACTGAAGTCGCAAATAACCTGAAACGTCGCAAGAAAACGGAATGCAAAAGTGTCGGTAGATATAATTTTCTATCTATTTTAATATACATTGATAAACATACACAGTTGTACATTTTACAGACAGTTTGTCATCGTACATATGGTGATATGGAGTAGTTATATTAGGCTCTGTTGAAGGATTGTACTGCATGACTTGTCTCTTCATGAACTGAAACCATAGGCACCAAAAGAACCAACAACAGGTGGACTTGAACTGAAACCATAGGCACCAAAAGAACCAACAACAAGTGAACTTGAACTGAAAACATAGGCATCAAAAGAACCAACAACAAGTGAACTTGAACTGAAAACATAGGCATCAAAAGAACCAACAACAAGTGGCCTTGAACTGAAACCATAGGCACCAAAAGAACCAACAACAAGTGGACTTGAACTTGAACACTTGCTTTGAATGCAAAATAATAATTGACCATGTTTAGTCATGTAGATCAGATGATCATGTTAGACTTTACAAGCAAGTGAAATGATGACACCTTTGTGAAACAATGTTGTACTGCATCTGTGATGTGAGAGTGGATGAATTTAGAGATTATTTTTAATGATTTCCATATTCACAGCAATTTTCTTTCATACACAATATTTTGAAGTAAGCTCAGATATACTAGCATTTTTTATTTCAATGAACTTTTCATATTTTTTTCATGGTTATATGGTTTATGTTTGCTTCAACTGTATTTTGTACTCCCTCCATAATCTTGAGTCTTCTTTTCTGAGACGTACACACATAGGGTTGCTGCACTGCAGTCAAAGATTGCTGACATGGCAATGATTTTTGATAGAGATGTCATAAGCAGACCTGAATGTCATTATGTATGCACGACATCACCCACGGTGGGCCATCATTGTATCATGCACACTAAACAGGAGTAGCATCCGGACAAGGCTCTAACATGATGAGATTTGGGTCACTTGTGGTCACCGCCCCGTAAGAAGTGTCAAAGCCCATATCTTCGTCTTCAAACCTATTATATCCAATATCCCCATTGTCCCCCAGTGGGTTTGTGTCTGGTTTGTGTAGAACGTCTTTCCTGTACATCCGGTAGGCCAGGATGAAGATGCCAGCCTCGGCTGCCTGGAAGAGGGCGTAGAGCAGAGGGAACATATACATGCCCCCCATCAGCTGTGGTGGGAAGGCCATCTTCAGGATGGCTGTGCAGAGCTGCACGTTCTGGCACCCGGTCTCCAGTGACACGGTCCTGCGGATGTTGGGCGGGAGATCGAAGAGGGTGGCCAGGCCGTAGCCTGCAGCGTAGCCACAGGCAGGCATCAGGACAGCCACCACGTAGACAGATGGAGGGATGGTGGCCAGCAGCTCTGGCCCCAACATGGCTCCTGTCATGATGAACAGCATCACCAGGGTCACCAGCAGAGACCACAGGGACACCTGGGGAAACATACCCCACGGGGTCAACACAGGTTTTATGACAGGCCTTCTCTATATCCAGATTATTTTAGGAAGGTGGAGAGGGAAGGAACAATGGACTCATTTTCAGGATATTCAAACAGAACCAATATTATAAAGGACCAAGGGAAAGCCACAAGTAAGCATGGTCCACTTAAATCTATCTGATTTCATGTATCCCTTCCCC
Organism: Brachymystax lenok tsinlingensis; assembly: GCA_030435695.1. Classification (NCBI taxonomy): domain Eukaryota; kingdom Metazoa; phylum Chordata; class Actinopteri; order Salmoniformes; family Salmonidae; genus Brachymystax; species Brachymystax lenok. Next base: position 26,585,429 of record CM059790.1, on the reverse strand, counting down.
TCTGTGGATTTCTCATCGTTCTATGATTCTGTCATACATCTCATGCCTCTCCCTCTCCTGGCTGAGCTACCTTTAGATAAGTTCATCTGAAGGGGAAGGGCTCTCCCTGACAGTACAGTGCATCTCTGCCGCTGATGTTACCTTGCCCTATGGGGCTTTGTCTCAACAGAAAGCTAGACATAGAAACATTTTAGACATTTTTTACTAGCAAAACTACCCCTTAAATAAAACATATATACTCTTTTTATCTTGTATTTTATTGTTAAGGTGAGAATTAGAATCAGTTATGTAATTCTAAATTGCCCTTTCCCTTTTTAAAGTTTAGTTTTGAAATATGTCATTACACTAAGTTCATCAATAATTTCTATTAGGCAGGCCCCTGCTATATAAAAAGTACTAAAGGAATGTAAAAAAAAAAATCAATACCACATTGACCCAGTCACCCTGTATCCAAACCTTCATCTATACCCCACCGTTATTTGAGACAGCCCATAGTAACCTTTAAAACGATGTCGGCCGCCCTGTTGTAGCGGTATCGGAGCACGACCCCCAGGCCGATGGGTATGAGGGTGCTACAGAGGGTGAGGATGATCGCGCCGAACGGCATCAGGTTGACCACGGGGGTGTTGATCCAGGCGCGGCTGTATATCCACAGACACAGCGGCATCAGCACCAGTGCTAGGACCGTGGAGGAGATGGTCATGATAATGCTGGAGAGAGGAAGATGAAAGAACGTCACATTAACTTCATTAGAGTCCCCAAACCTGAAAGCAGAGTGACCAGTAGCATACACGAATAGTATTTTAGAATGGTTGACGTTTAATGAATAGGCTAGTATAGGCCTAAGTGATGGATCCTTATTTCCCCAAGCAATGGCACCATTTTCTGTATAATAAATAGCGATGTGTTTAAATCAATTCAAGATGTGCTGCTAAAGCAATTTGGACCATAAGTCCCAACAGTATGCTGGAGATATGACCGTGCGTAAATTCCGTTCTAATTCTCTTGCGTAAAATTCAACCAAAAGGCCTATGCAGAAGATCCAAGTAATAGCATACTTATTGTGCCTAAACGTTTTAGTTGAAGTGCATTTGATAGTCCACGTCAAAGGTGTGATAAATTAGTTTTGTTAGGTTGTGATTCCTTGAGTTACCTCAGATTCATCTCCCCGTTCACTAATAAGGACATGATGTTTGATAGGTTTCCTCCTGGACAGCAGCCGCACAGTAGCACGGCCATAGCCGCCACGTCGTCGAGCGAGAATGCCAAAGCTAGCAGGAAGGCGACCAGGGGCATGATGACGAACTGACACACCAACGCCAGCAGCACCCCGATGGGTCTGCGGATATGCTCCCCAAGCTGGCTAACGTCTACCGTACACCCTAGCCCCAGCATGGTGAAGCACAGGACAATCCCCACAAACACATTGATTCCGTGACTTAGCGGGGAATCCCAAAAGGCAACCACCAGGTGAGCGGGTTCCGTCGGCGGCAGCTTAGCCCGAAGCCCAGCAGCAAAGGCCGTACTGAGAGTGCTGGCTTTCAGAGATACCGGGTCGCTCGTTACGCGTAATCCTGCCATGGCGAGTTCCTCGGAGAAGCTTTCTGCGAGTCGGGAGATGGTGTCATTCATGGTGAAGTTGAGGAATTCTGTTTGGCCAGCAGTTGGAACAACCTTGACCACCACGCTTGAGTTCTCCATCGCGTTTACCAGGGGACAGAAGCTCTTCAGAGTCGGTGTCCCACTGAAGGTGCCAGTGCGTAAACTGTGGTCCCCTAGCGGTACATTGTCATCGCGCGCTGTCACCAATGACAGAGGCTTGAACTCGAGGCTCAAGTGGTTAGAGAATGCGTTGGCATCAGGGCATTGCGTTGGGTTTTAAACACAGACCCACCTAGTGACGGTCAGGGGCCACGAATTGGCTCCCATCAGCTGACAGAGGGGAGTCTGCTCATCGTCTGTGGGGAATTCATATCAGGGTTGAAGGGCTCGATCACTCGTGCAGGCTTTTATCATGAGCTCGTGCAACGGAGAAACCACATCTATTATATTATAGGCAACTGTAGCCAGCACATGCTAATCATGTTACTAAATATTTTCTTTCAAATATTTTTATAAAAATGTATATTATCGGGTTGAAAGTCCTCATTTGGGTAATTGTACTTTGAATCCATTATTTGAATAAGTGAGACTTGTAGTTTGCTGTGACAAGATCATAGCAGAGTAACTGTTAAAATGTTGAGGTTGAGTAGGACAACATAAAGGGAAACTGTGGCGCTCTTTATATTCGTTTGTTGACTGTAAAAATGCGCGGGCACGTTTCTGTTCTTCTACGTGTGTGCTATTTCCAGTGGCGACCCGTCATTCATTTCAGGTTAAGAAAAATGTAAAAAATAATAATACATTTTTTTGGGGGTGCTTTAGTGTTTTGCTTGTTATTTTGGCATTAATACGTGTCACACATCAGTGTGCAAACAATGTTAAAAAAAATAAAAATAAATGCAAGAATTCTGGGAAGTTTTGACCTTCAGTGTGCAAATAAAGCCGCATACAAAAATGCAGGCGTTTCAGCCTAGCTCAGTGCTTTCTGTGGTTGGGGGCCTGGCCAGCAGAAAATACAGAGCGTTGCGCCATATTGGCTCAGTTTTCTGTCATGATTGGCTCAGTTTTCTGTCACTCATGGGACAGTACGTCACCCCATTGTCTAAGGTTAGACCTAGAAAATTTTAGTAGTAGAGTTATATTAGAAGTGCCCATCCAAGAAGGCTCAAGGACATCAAATCACATATCTACTGTAGCTTTGATTGGACTGATCATGTCAACATCATACTTTCAAAATCTTAGCTAGAAAGCTAGCAGTAGTCACCATGAGTCATGTTGACAATCTACTGGCAAATAATGTTCAATCTTTGTCATATGAAGAGAAATTAGAGATAAAACGTCTTGCTGCTCATCGGCCATTGGACGAAAACATTACACAACAAGTTGGAAATCGCAAATTCAACAATGATTGGTTTGGAAGGCATCAGTGGCTAACTATGAGTTCAAGACAACTGGGAACTCGGGAAAAACGAGCTACAACTGGTAAAATAAGTTTTGAACGATCATTCAACTCATCATTGTAAATCCGCCGCGTCACTTTCCTATGTGAGTCCAAAAATGTATTATGCTGCTTCTTAAATTATATAGGATGCCAGAGAGATATGTATACTGGAGCTAATAAAGTAATACTAAGTGTATGTTGTGTAGTAAGCTGTTTGTAGCCCATGTGCCTCACCCTAATAATTTGGTCTATTTTCCCCAACGCTGTATTGTAAACACATCGTTCGTGGCAGGTGTGTGCTTGTTTGCTTGTTTTTTTGTACAGCTTTGACAGTGCTACTGAAAGTAGTACACTGTAAGAACCGCCCATGTTCTGAATTCTGTCGCTGTACATTTCAAAAGTGCTGAACAAATAGTTATATTGAATATGTCCGTCATCGCTCACTCATTAATGTCTTAATCGAAATTACGTATTGCCTCTTATCCGCTTGTCATCCCCTTATGCCATAGTTTGTACATCTCAAATGTCAGTAGAAACCACATTTATTTAAGAAAGTCAGCCATATCAGCTATGTTTTTTTACAAGGCAGTAAATGAGGCTGAAAGAACTGTTTCGCTACCAGACAAGGCTCCGCTGACAGCCAGGTGTAGCAGTGGTAAGGTGTTGGGACAGCTTTATGTAGGCCCTAACAGTTTGTAGGCACCGTTTTCCACCGTTATAGTGCAATTAATATATTGTTTAGTGTTGCGTTGTGTAGTGGCTTTGCTGGCATGCATCCCACATTTTTTGTTGATTTACATGCTAAAATGCTAAAATCCCCACTGGCTATATCTATCTTGCATGAATTGGGGTGCCCGCTTTAAAGTAATCACCATGAATCCCTGGACATGTTCATGGCCTGTGCACCTATCACCATTTCTATGGCGTTATTTCACAGATCATTCTTAATCTGATCTGTATACATAATAGCCACTTCCACGCAGGGCAGTGTGCGGAGGCGGCATTTGCTCACCGCACTTTTCATTCAAGTGTGGCAGCACCGCAACACTTTTTGTATTATTGCCAGAGATCCTTTGAACGCGTTGGGGGGGGATGAAACAACGGAGCCTCATTCATTTTTATTGGAGGGAAGCGAAGTAGCGGGGACCCTTGGGCGATGGGAGCATGTACAGGGCAGGACCAAAGTTGGGGTTAGCTGAACTTTTGCAATAGTGTGCAACTGCAGCCCGCAATTTGTGGCGTTCCTGCGGGAGAACAGTGCCCGACTGGCATGGGCAAAAGACACTACCAGTCTATACTAGCTATAGCTAGCTACTGTTGACGCCCTGCTATGGGGGGTGATATGTGCCAAAATTAAGCGTAGGCAACCCTGTGGTTGTCACCTACCATTGAACGTCTTAATGACATGGCAAGATACCAACGCCTTACTAACGTCTGCGTGACGCCTGTGTAATCAATGTGAAATGGCTAGCTAGTTAGCGGGGTGCGCGCTAATAGCGTTTCAATCGGTGATGTCACTCGCTCTGAGACCTTGAAGTAGTTGTTCCCCTTGCTCTGCAAGGGCTGCGGCTTTTGGGGAGCGATGGGTAACGATGCTTCGAGGGTGGCTGTTGTTGATGTGTGCAGAGGGTCCCTGGTTCGAGGCGAGGAGAGGGACGGAAGCTATACTGTTACATTGATGGCGTGACCCGGATCACTGGTTGCTGCGGAAAAGGAGGTTGAAAGGGGGGTGAGTGTAACTAATGTGAAATGGCTAGCTAGTTAGCGGGGTGCGTGCTAATAGAGTTTCAATCGGTGATGTCACTCGCTCTGAGACCTTGAAGTAGTTGTTCCCCTTGCTCTGCAAGGGCCGCAGCTTTTGTGGAGAGATGGGTAACGATGCTTCGAGGGTGGCTGTTGTCTATGTGTGCAGAGGGTCCCTGGTTCGAGCCCAGGCAGGGGCGAGGAGAGGGAAGGAAGCTATACTGTTACACTTGCGTGTAACTAACATGTGGTCATACCAACGCCCTACTAACGTCTGCGTGACTCCTGCGTGTAACTAACATGTCGTCATACCAACGCCCTACAAACGTCTGCGTGACGCCTGCATGTAACTAACATGTCGTCATACTGACGCCTGCGTGTAGCTAACATGTGGTCATACCAACGCCCTACTAACGTCTGAGTGACGCCTGCGTGTAACTAACATGTTGTCATACCAACGCCCTACTAACGTCTGCATGTAACTAACATATCGTCATACCAATGCCCTACTAACGTCTGCGTGACGCCTGCATGTAACTAACATGTCGTCATACCAACGCCCTACTAACGTCTGCGTGACGCCTGCGTGTAACTAACATGTCTTCGTACCAACGGCCTACTAACGCCTGCGTGACGCCTGCGTGTAACTAACATGTCGTCATACCAACGCCCTACTAACATCTGCGTGATGCCTGCGTATAACTAACATGTCGTCATACCAACGCCCTACTAACAGCTGAGTGACGCCTGCGTGTTAATGAAAGTCATAAGGTGCATAGTTTATATTTATATTAATTAAATCTCAACCATAAATGTTAGAAATGTACAGTTTTTCTCATGCAAGCCGACATTCCGAAGTAGCCACCTTGCGCTATAGTGTAGCCTACGGCTTGTGTATTTCCTGTTATCGCTATTTTCCTAGAAAATATTATGTCCAATCTATAGGTAATCTGTCTTTCCCTCAGCAACTCATGGCATGGTATGTTATCATATCTCGCTGTCTACAGATCTAAATGTTGTTAACCAATCACAGACTGTGTTGTTCCCAGTAGCCTACATCAGACAACCAATAAGAGTTGTGTCCATGGCTTTCAGTCGAATAGAGGAGTTCATAGGCTTTCCCAGAGGGTCCGTGCTCTTTCAGGATCTTTGGGATGTCCGTTCCTCAATCAAGTATAAATGTAAAATGGTTAAGTTTAGTGTTAAGGTTTAGGGTTTGCTCTTAAACGCAAGTAAAACTAAATGCCTGCTCTTCAACCGATCGCTGCCCGCACCTGTCCTCCCCGTCCAGCATCACTACTCTGGACGGTTCTGTCTTAGATTATGTGGACAACTACAAATACCTAGGTGTCTGGTTAGACTGTAAACTCTCTTTCCAGACTCACATCAAACATCTCCAATCTAGAATTGGCTTCTTATTTCACAACAAAGCTTCCTTCACTCATGCTGCCAAACATACCCTCGTAAAACTGACCATCCTACCGATCCTCGACTTCGGTGATGTCATTTACAAAATAGCCTCCAATACTCTACTCAGTCTATCAGGGTGCCATCCGTTTTGTTACCAAAGCCCCATATACCACCCACCGCAGCGACCTGTACGCTCTCGTAGGCTGGCCTTCGCTTTACACTCGTCGCCATATCCACTGGCTCCAGGTCATCTACAAGTCCCTGCTAGGTAAAGTCCCGCCTTAGCTCGCTGGTCACCTTAGCAGCACCAAACCCGTAGCACGCGCTCCAGCAGGTATATCTCACTGGTCACCCCCAAGGCCAATTCCTTCTTTGGCCGACTCTCCTTCCAGTTCTCTGCTGCCAATGACTGGAATGAACAAAAATCCCTGAAATTGGAGACACTTATCTCCCTCACCAGATTTAAGCACCAGCTGTCAGAGCAGCTCACAGACCACTGTACCTGTTTATAGCCCATCTGTAAATAGCCCAACCAACTACCTCATCCCCTACCATATTTATTTATTTATCTTGTTCCTTTGCACCCCAGTTTTTATCTACATTGCACATTCATCTACTGCACATTTACAATTCCAGTGTTAAATTGCTATATTGTAATTACTTTGCCACCATGGCCTATTTATTGTCTTACCTTCCTTATCCTACCTCATTTGCACTCTTTGTGTATAGATTCGTTTTTTATTCTACTGTATTATTGACTGTATGTTTGTTTTACTCCATGTGTAACTCTGTGTTGTTGTATGTGTCAAACTGCTTTGCTTTATCTTGGCCAGGTCGCAGTTGTAAATAAGAACTTGTTCTCAACTTGCCTACCTGGTTAAATAAAGGTGAAATAAATAAAATAAATAAAAGGGTTCAGGGTAGGGACGTCCCAAGGAATCCGGAAAGCAATGACCTTTCATAGAGTGAGAGATGGGCACAGTATTTGAGAGTTCGTCGGAGACACAGATATTCCTTTTTATTTCTTTTTTTACAAGCAGCAGACGCGATTTTCAAGTGTCTGCCCCAGATAGTTTCCTTAGAGACAATGAAAAGAATTACTAAGATGTCCTTGATCCAATTGAGTAGTAAGTAGGCTATATTTAAGTTGTGATATCGTTAGGAAATATTTAGGTCTACTGTGTTGATGAGGCAAATTTTGATTATTTGAAAATAATATATTTTTCTTGATAACGTATTGTCAAAAGCACATAAGCAATATTATTTACTGTGTCGATAAGGGAGTAGGCTAGTGTGCAATAATAACTTAATTTGATGTGCAGGAATTATTTATTTTATGGATGAGTTAAATTGTAAATGAAAATATACACGTGTTGCTATAGGATATACATGCCCTTGTGTGCTGGAGCTATGGGTTTATTTTTCCATTGTCACTAGGCCTACACATTCACACTCAAACTGAATTGAATGCAGGATGCATAACTACTTTTCACTGAAGAAGGGAACGAGGTATGACAAAAAACTTCAATCGAAGATCTCAAAATCATGCTTGACAAGTCCAATGAAATCATAATGGTATCCTAGTATAGTGTGGATACAGTAATAGCCTATTCTACAGTAATGTAACTATATGTGCTTGTATTATTTATCTAATTGATAAATTAAATTGGAAATGTGGCTGGGTAGGCTACTTCATTCTGTGAATACTGAATGTCTTGCTACTTCATTTAATGATTACGGTATTGTACAAGGTAAATACAGGAGTAGCCTATAGTCTACAATAATAATGTAATTGAATGTGCTATAGTATCATTTATTTCATTGATGAATGAAATTGTAAATGGGGATGGGTAGGCTACTTCATTCAGTGAATACTGAATGTCTTGCTATATCTGGGAGTATGTTAATGATGGCTTTTCAGCTGTTGAACTATGGCAAGGTCAAACTAATTTATAAATCTATCTTTCTTTTAGTCAAGAAGTGATGAGCCAGAGCAACCAATCAGCGTCACTGTAGCTGTTCTACCCACCACCCACGCTGCTCTCCCTCCACAAGCAACCACATCCTCTTCTCCTGTTCAAGGAATTTGCCACCACACTGAAAAGGACTGTACATACATACCTCTGAAAAGGACTGTGCATACATACCTCTGAAAAGGACTGTACATACATACCTCTGAAAAGGACTGTACATACATACCTCTGAAAAGGACTGTACATACATACCTCTGAAAAGGACTGTACATACATACCTCTGAAAAGGACTGTACATACATACCTCTGTGCCCATCCCATTGCAACATTATCCATCCAAGGCCTAAAATGTGAGAAATGTAAACAAGATGCTACTGTGTGTGTGTGTGTGTGTGTTTTTTTTATTTTTTTTATTTTTTATTTCACCTTTATTTAACCAGGTAGGCAAGTTGAGAACAAGTTCTCATTTACAACTGCGACCTGGCCAAGATAAAGCAAAGCAGTTCAACACATACAACAACACATAGTTACACATTGGAGTAAACAAACACTCAGTCAATAATACAGTAGGGAAAAAAACAAATCTATATACAATGTGTGCAAATGAGGTAGGATAAGGAACATAAGGCAATAAATAGGCCGTGTGTGTGTGTGTGTGTGTGTGTGTGTGTGTGTGTGTGTGTGTGTGTGTGTGTGTGTGTGTGTGTGTGTGTGTGTGTGTGTGTGTGTGTGTGTGTGTGTGTGTGTGTGTGTGTGTGTGTGTGTGTGTGTGTGTGTGTGTGTGTGTGTGTGTGGATGGAGTTCCAAGAAAAGACATGAGAAGATGGCAAAGGAGATAGTAATGAGAGTGAGAGCATACAGTATGAAAATAAAGACCCTTTGGGATCTAAAATGAGTGTGGGGTGCCCTCTTGTCTCCTTTTTGTCAGTGAGGATACTACAGTCACCCCTGGTGGAGTTTCTTGGAACACTGCTATTTAAGTTTGAGCAGAGGTTGCTATGTTGCTATGTTGCGTGTTATCTTGAATACCAGGCAGATGTTTGAGTACAGAATTAAATTGTGTAAACTTAACAGGCTTAACTTGTTGAGTACACTCTTTGAAAAAGGGGTTCCAACAGGGTTCTTTGGCTGTCACCAAAGGAGAACACTTTTTGGTTCCAGGTAGAAGTCTTTTTGGTTCCATGTAGAACCCTCTGGAATGGAGCTGTCTTGTCTTTACTTTCATTAATCTGATGACTGTTATTTATCTAATCAACTAACTATGTCTAATTGTTACCCGATTTAAATTAATCATGTAACAATTAACTCATTAGGATTTGGGGCACCATGAGAGCGGTTGTTTAAAGAGTTACCAGAATTAAACTCTAAATTAAAATATACACCTATCACATCCATAAAACAGTCAACATATTAATCATAACCTCATATCATCATTCTGAACAGTTGTAACCTCCTGCATCTGCAAAACCCCCAGCTTTACTTATGAGTCAGTACTACACAAATTGGTTTAATTATTTATTTACTAGCTAACTAAATGATAACACAGGATAAACATATACACATATACAATACGTTAGAAAATTGCAGTGGTGTAAAGTGCTTAAGTAAAAATACTTTAAAGTACTACTTAAGGTGTTTTTTGGGGTATCTGTACTTTACTATTTATATTTTTGACACCTTTTACTTCGCTACATTTCTAAAGAAAAGATTGTACTTTTTACTCCATAGATTTTCCCTGACAACCCAAAGTACTCGTTACATTTTGAGTGCTTAGCAGGACAGGAACATTGTTAAATTCACTTAATTATTAAGAGAACACGTGGTTATCTCTACTGCCTATGGTCTGGCGGACTCACTAAACACAAATGCATCTTTTGTAAATAATGTCTGAGTGTTGGAGTGTGCCCCTGGCTATCCGTAAAAACATTTAACAAGAAAATGGTGCAGTCTGCTTTGCTTAATATAAGGAATTTTAAATTAGTTATACTTTTGATACTTAAGTATATTTTAGCGATTACATTTACTTTTGATACTTAAGTATATTTAAAACCAAATACTTTTAGACATTTACTAAAGTAGTATTTTACTGGGTGACTTTCACTTTTACTTGAGTAACTTTCTATTAAGGTATCTATACTTTTACTCAAGTATGACAATTGGGTACTTTTTCCACCACTGGAAACAGGTCCCTAGCGGACTGATACGATATGGCGGCTTGTTACCAAAGGTGAACGAGAGAGGGACAGAGACATAATACTTTGGTACATTTAGAAACTACTCTCACAGTAATCATATACTTTGCACACGAACCGCCGCCTGTTAGGAGTAAGAAACCATTAATGTATTTACGTGTAAATGCCTTGGTTCTTCGTGGATTTATGTCAGAACCAGGCCTTCTTAGAAAGGGTGTTTGGGCCTTTCCGCGGCACGCTTGTAATGCTCTGATTGTCCAAAAGGGGTCCCCACCTGTCTCTTCTACTGTTGCTCTCCTCTGCTGTCGCCCGGCATTCGGCGACCTGTCGTGTAGTCCTGAATAGAACTACAGAGCTCACTCTGCTTCCACTCGCTCTGGAAGTTTGATTCTTTGTCGATGGTTCCCATTGGGGGATGAGAGTAGCGTACTATGGTGATTTTAGAAGAGTAGTAGAGTGGTCCCACTTAAGTTCACTTTTCTAGATACTTTACATAGGACAGCTAATCAGCCGTACCAGTGATTGTCCGGGAGGTGACTTCATCATCTCTACCTCATGTTGAGATTTCAGAGTTCAAACCCCTTTGGACGTGATTTGGAAATTAACTGACTTTGTGATCTGTAAGGTAAGTAACATTAATGTTATATTATATTTTACCCCGATTACCTGTTTATTCATAAAAAGCAGAAGATGGTAAGTAACATTCATCTCAATGGTTAGCCTATGCAAAAGAATAGAAAAACAGAAGCTTATTAATAGGACTACATTTTGCCTAATTGGTAACAAATATAACGTGTGGAAAAGTCAAGATCCTAGTCAGACTATTTGTCAAATCCAGATTAAATATAGGTCTTCATGTGTATCAAATCTGTAGGCGATTGTGGGCTAAATCAATCACAAACAGCTGAAATGTTCAGGCTTCATCATGATCTGTGATCAAAACAGGCTGGGGTGTTTTCGGTTCCGTTTAGGCTAAAGTTATGCATAAGAACGCAACTGCACTGAAATTAATAGCCTGATTCAATGGAATTCTCCTGAATAAAAACGTGTTTATCTGTTTGGTCTATGCATAGACCCATACCAATTCTATCTTTAGGCATAGCCTACCACTAATATTCAAAATTGCGGAGCATTTAATAAACCAACCACATTTTCCTGTGATTCTGAGGCTGAGCAAGATCTTCAATAGGCTAGTAGACTATGCGGAAATAATCGTGGAGTTAATCATTGTTATAGCCTAGATCGCTTTACATAATCTGGACTGTTGTTTTTTGTAAGGCTAAGCAAACAAGGGGTAGCATATGCTTTTTGCCTGTCTCTATAACAAGAGTTAGGCCTATATCCTCACATACCCCATCAATTCGAGCCCTGCTTTTAAGCATAACACATCTCCACAGAAATGTATAACCTAAGGATTGCATGGTGACAGTGATTGTGTTTGTTAATCTGGTAAACTGGGAACTGGGGGGAAAAAAAGAAGTCAAATCATGACATCAGTGATTTTCAGGAGTTTCTGAATTAGAATTCCGAATTGGATGACCGTAAAAATAAACTTGTTTCAGTTTTCTTGAACGCACTGAAGTCGGAAGTCAGAGATTGCCGAGTTCCGAGTTGTTTTGAATGCGGCACTAGAGACCTAGGCTACCTCTTATTTCTGAATAGGGCTACACCTCCAACAAAGAAGCCCTAGTGTCTGTATTGATGTGAGAAATAGGCATATCTACACAGTAATGGTGGCTGGCTGCGAGATCATCTAGCCTAATAATTTTTGTATTGAGGTGATAGGCCTATTTAAGCTAAATTGACAAATTAAATTGATTAGATTACTCTGGCAATATCATATTTTTAACAAAATGTACATGTAGATGTTTTTAAGGCATTCATGGTAAGATCTTTCATAATAAACTTACAAGTGTCAGTGCCACGTTACATGACGTGAACACTACGTCTACACGACATGTACGTGTCACGTGACATGAAAATGACGTGAACGCGTCGGCAGTTGACACCTTCGAAAAAAAACTTGTCTCCATTGACAGTCCATGTTAATTCATGGCGGTATTTTATGGCACTAGGAAGCCGTTAGGTGACTTGGTGAGAGGTATCAATATCTTCACAAGGCTTAATTCTGGCACTTGTCACCCCCCATACCCTGCCTCTTCTTCTTTTGCGGGGTTCATCTGTGGTTGGCATCCAATGTTATGGTGCATTACTGCCATCTACTGTAGAGAAGAGCCCCTGCCTCCCGCCTATGTACTGGAGTCATAGTTTAAGAATTGGCCATAGAAGTATAAAGAGGGGTTCCTGCAGATGCAGGAATGGCAACATGCAGGAACACCCTGATTTGTGGGCTGCAGTTGCTCCCTTCTCAACTTTTGTTTTGCACTCTGCCACATTCCGTTGCTATTGAACAATCAAAACTCGATAGTTTCCAGCCCTACTGGTTGACTGTTGATACTTAGGGTGTGAATGTTATTTACACTGAACAAAAATATAACCGCAACATGTAAAGTGTTGGTCCCATGTTTTATGACCTGAAATAAAAGATCCCAGAAATGTTCAATTTGCACAAAAAGCTTATTTCTCTAAACGGTTGTGCAGAAATGTGTTACCCTCCCTGTTAGTGAGCATTTCTCCTTTTCCAAGATAATCCATCCACCTGACTGGTGTGGCATATCAAGAAGCTGATTAAACAGCATGATCTTGTGCTTGGTACAATAAAAGGCCACTCTAAAATGTGCAGTTTTGTCACACAACACAGATTTCTCAAGTTTTGAAGGAGCATGCAGTTGGCATGCTGACTGCAAGAATGTCCACCGGAGCTGTTGCCAGAGAATTTAATGTTTATTTCTCTACCATAAACCGCCTCTTACCTCGTTTTAGATAATTTGGCAGTACGTACTGCCGACCGGCCTCACAACTGCAGACCACATGTAACTCTGCACATTTCTCCCAAACAACATGGGAGAAATCGGACTCTTGCACTGTTCTCTTGGTACTTAACCATGTCTCTGGACTTTTTTTTACACATATCCTGAAATATGCGGCGTTAAAGACTCTGGTGACTGTGGATTGTCGTTCAAAACTGTCGACCCTGACGTATTGATGCTTTCTGAAACCTGGCTCAAAAAATCTATTACAGACAAAAATATTGGCATAAATGGTTTCAATGTTTTTTGTGCAGATGGTTAATCTAAGGGTGGTGGTGTTGCTGTGTACATAAAAGACAAGTTCTAGGCGGTCGTTCTTACTTCTGTTACTTAACCTAAGCAATTTCAACTTCTGTCTTTGAACCTTGGATCATCTTTAAATATGGTTGAATCTTGTTATTAGACCTAGATCTGTTACTGCTGGCTCTATGGATTGTATTTTCGATTTGTTATCACAGCATGTCAACTGAGTTTGTCTTGATGGGTGATCTAGCTTTGATCAACTCAAAATTCTATGCAATACCTATAATCTCACTCAGATTGACAACAGTGTAACTCGGTTAAATATAAAGTATTCTCTGGAATCTGCTTTGATTGATTTGATCTTAACCAATACTCCTCATCATTTTAATGCATCTGGTAATTTTGAAAATGACAAGTGATCACTGTGCTATTGCCTGTGTGAGAGATGGTAAAATTCCTAAGCGATCTCCACGTGTCATTACAAAAAGAAACTGGAACTTGAAAATGTTCTTATTTTCACAATGCATTCCAGGATTTATGCAATAGGCATGTCCCTTTCAAAAAGTTCAGGATTAAGGGTAGAGAGAACCCTTGGTTTACAGATGAGTTTACTAAAATCATAAGGGAACGAAATGCTATGTGTGCTAAAGCAAGAGGGTCTGGTTCGGAGGATGATTGGATGGCTTTTAAACGTCTTTGAAATCTGGTGTGGCTATGAACCTTAAAGTAAAAGCAGACCACTACCTTAAATCTACTTCGGATAATTATAATAATCCGTCCAAATTTTGGAAAGTAGTGAATGGTTTGGAGTTCATAAAAGATACACAGCTACCCAAACAATTGTTGGTAGACACACAGATTGTAACTGAGAAAACATCTATTCTGAAAGCCTTAAATCAGCATTTTCTAGATGCAGGCAGTTTATTTGAAAAGGTTAAAGGTCTAAATGAGCCCCCTGTGAATTTACCTGACACCCCTGTGTACTCCTTCCTCGTCAGGTTCTCCTTCTCATCCTTCTCTGGTTCAGAAGTGCTTAAAGCCCTGAAAGAAATTGATAGAAATGAATCCCCTGGCCCTGATGATCTAGACCCCCTACACCTAGCTGCAGACATCATTGCTCCCCCTTAACATGTATTTTTAACCTCACGCGTGACGTTATGGAAATCGGCTTTAGTACTGCCTCTCCTGAAAAGTGGAGATCCTTCACTACTTGACAACTATTTACCCATATCAAAACTGTCTGTGATGTCTAAGGAACTGGAGTACTTAGTTAATAGGCAGCTAAAGGCCTACCTCTGAGAAAACAACATCTTAAATTGAATGCAATCAGGTTTTAGGTCTGGCCACAGCACTGATTCAGCAACATTGAAGGTGTTAAATGACATCCACTGTGCTCTTGACAATAAGTTACATTGTGTGTCTGTCTTTACTGATTTGTCGAAGTAATTTGACACAGTGGATCATGCTGTGTTGGTGCAAAGGTAAAAATGTTGTGGAATTACTGGTCATGCTCTAGATTGGTTTATAAATTACCTATCAAATCGTACACAATGTGTAACGGCGGATGGTTGTCAATCTGTGCTCAGGTGTTCCGCAAGGTTCTATTTTGGGCCCACTGTTGTTCATTTCAACATTCGGGATCATATTGAAACAGCGGATGTTCATTTTTATTCATTTTTATGCAGATGGTACTGTTCTTTATTCAAGTGGTAGTAGTTTCTTTAGCTTTTTAAAATGCCCAAAGTGCATGTAACACCATACAACAGAATCTGTATGATTTGAAACTGGTTCTGAATTCAAGTAAAACAAAATGCATGGTATTTTCAAATGCCATGCATTATGTTACTAATCATGTCATTACTACATTGGATGGACATACTATAGAGCAAGTCAAAGTGTACAAATATTTGGGTGTGTGGGTGGATGACAAGCTGAGCTTCACTGTTCATGTGGAGAACTTGATAAGGAAGCTCAAGCTGAAAATAGGTTTTTATTACCGGCATAAGGCTTGTTTTTCTCTGTAGGCCAGGAAGGAGCTGGTACGATGTACATTATTGACGGCTTTAGATTTTGGCGATGTTATATATATGCATATCTCAATGAGAAAACCCTGTATAAAGGTTGAATAAACATTTTAAATAATAAGCTATGGACAATGAACACAATTGCATTTTATCAATGGCAATTTGAATACAGATCGACATGCATGACAGCGTGTTCCAGTTCCCGCCAATATCCAGCAACTTCGCACAGCCATTGAAGAGGAGTGGGAGAACATTCCACTGCATGAGGCAAATGGTGGTCACACCAGATACTGACTGGTTTTCTGATCCACGCCCATACCTTTTTTTTAAAGGTATGTGACCAAAATATCTGTATTTCCAGTCAAGTGAAATCCATATATTAGAGCCTAAGGAATTTATTTAAATTGACTGATTTCCACATATGAACTGTAACTCAGTAAAATCTTAGAAAAATGTTGCATTTATATTTTTGCTCAGTGTATATTGAGGGATACCTGTAGGTAATCAGACCTCTTTGAAATGAAAATAGATGTAAATTCTTATTTACAATGACGGCCTACCCCGGCCAAACCCTAACCCGCACAACTCTGGGCCAATTGTGCGCCGCCCTATGGGACTCCCAATCACGGCCGGCTGTGATACAGCCTGGAATCGAACCAGGGACTGCAGTATCTTAGACCGCTGCGCCACTCGGGAGCCCTGTGTTCGTAACATTCAAATTTTGGGAACAGAAACATTTGAGATCAGATGTTTCATCGATGACAAAATTGGCAGAATGTTGGCCCAGTTTCACCTAGTTCCATCCTCTCTCACTACCTGCAACTGGACTTCCTCTCATAAATTACTTATATTTAAATTGAGATACAAATCTGAAATCAGCTGTAACTGTCAATAGTAAAACGCTTAAAATGTTTGAGTGAACTCTGAATACAGAAAATTGTGAATTCATTTCCGGACACGGTAAACTCCAAGGGAACCACACCTGCAAAGTACCTGCATAAGGTAAGTCTGAATACCAACTACTGAGACGTGCTTAAGAAAGGCGTACATTTCCTACGTCTGAATCAGGCCCTAAATGACAGCTTTCCAGGTTGGAGAGGACCATCTTTCCTGGCCAAATCAATCCCTAAAACCCAGACAGGAGCACTTTCTCCCCAAGCCTAATGGATTGGTATAGCAACGAGATGCCTTTCGAGAGGGGACAATGGATTATTTGTTGCCACAACAGCTGATAAATCATACATCAATGAAAAAGCAGCATCTTTTACGCATATATTTATATGGTACATCAATGCAGGACCCATCAGGAACAGGAAATGAACTGAAGCACTATGGAAGACTTGGAACGTTGCCAGTAAAGTCTTTTTATGGATTGCATTTCAATTATGAAATTGGCCCCAACCATAATAAAATGGCACTATTCATCATGACACAATAGACAAGAACAGTTTCTCAACTTTTTTTTACTTGAAATGTGAGTTTACACAGGGAAACTGAATGTCATGTAGGTGGATATAAAAAAAATCATTATGAAAAAACGAATCACACAAAATGGTGTCTTCGCAACAATAGCCCAAGCATTCCACTAAATCCAGACCTTGACATAGGCACCGCTCTCTTAAATAGTTTCATTTAAAGAATGAGAGTAATTAGTTATAAATATCAAGGCGCATATACCTTTTCCAAAAGCAAGTATAAATGTACTGTTGATACAATTACAAAATTAACAAAAGTATATTAGCCCAAACAAAATCAAGCAGAAATGCAAAGACACAAATTATATTGGCAAACTATGACACTGGCACGTGATAATAAATGAACAAATAAAAAGCACATTCATAATAAAGTTAAACTTGAAAGTAATAGGCACTAGTTCGTTAATTTCTGGCACACTAATACCATCAGTAAGTGGCAATGGCCACTAACCTATTGAACTTTCCAGTATAATTTTATTTAAGATATTAGGATCATTTATTCCCTGTCTTGACATAACATACACTGACAATATTGTTGCAAGTTTTAAATTAACTACATCAAGCCTTTGCTGCATGCTCAGGTCTCACGGCTACAAGGGTTGGATTTTATATATTTTAGTGGGATTACATATCTCTGACTATATTGTCTGGATGTTGCAACTGCATATTAATATAATGGTGGAAAGCAATTGAATTAACTAACCAAACCAGAAGTAGATCTGGATTGAGATTGTGACTACTGCCATTGACCGGCGCAGCTCAACATGACTAGCCAGCCCTGGAATAGATGTGATAGTCGATACAGGTTAAACCATAGTTATGGTTAGGTCTGGGATGGGGCTTTGGCCTGTTTTTACAAGTCACCGGTGTGTTCTCAACATCAACATAAAAACATCAACACTCAAATGTCCTGTATTGAAACCATCTAAATATACTTTGGAGAATTAGCTTTGCAGTAGAGGTTTTGAAAAAAAAATGTACATAAAAAAAAAATATATATATTCAAATCAATAGAAAACAAATACTGAATACGGATATTTGGAAAATGAACTCTTTAAATAATGATTTGAATAAATAATGTCAAACATTTCAATACATTCTAGTTCATTCACAAGAGGAAAAAACTATGATTTTTGACAACACTTCGTTCACAATTCTTTAACATTAAGGGAACATTTTACCTGCACAGCATCATCATAGAGATCTCTGACAAAGGCATCTGTTGAGAACAGACTGCAAAAAGAGAAATGTGTACAAACACTTCAACCTGAGGGAGGTGAAGAAATAGAGGGAGATGAGGGAAAGAGAGGAGAGGGAGAGAAGCATTTTGTGAAGACTTATTGACTGATTGCTGAACAGACACACTGAGGCAGATGAGAGTGCCCTCTGGTGGCATCGGGATGCTGGAGCTCGGCTGGTTTCTTTGGCATTCTCTCTAGGCTTCTGTCTCCCAGCCCTGCCTGGCCCCTTCAGATCCTCTCCAAACAGACACACACCAAGCTGCTTCAGATGTTCAGATCATGTTTCTCATGATAGTAAGATGAATTTGACTTAGTCTTTGTTATAGTTTATTCCTTAATTCATGGTAAAAGTAATCTTCGTTGATAAAGTGCTGCATTGTAATGTTGGTCTGCCTCTTTGTGCTGATCAGAGGGCCACACAGTGCCCCCTGCTGACCAGGCCAGCCTCAGTAGCAGCCCTCTCTCCAATTATCTCCTTCCCTTCCGCCATTGTAGGGCCGAGGGGCAGGTAGAGACCTGAGGAAGAGAAAAAACAGGAAACAGATTAGTTCTGTGAGGCATTAGGCAAGACTAAAAAGGTCTGATACACCTGCAATCAACTGACAACTAAACTTGCTTTGAAGCTGTGTGTAATGTGTGTACCTACCTGCGTACTGGCTGGGCCAGTTTGCTGCGAGGCACAGGGATGCCACCTCCTCCACCCCCTCCTGCACTGGGCCGGGGCAGGCCGCTGCGTGCTGGGCCCAGGGAGCGTGTGGGGGTGGAGGCTCCAGAGCCAGGGGTAGAAGTGGCCTTCACAGGCTGCCTCAGGGCCAGGGGAGACGGAGTGGCCGGGGTTCGCAGCTTACTGGGAGAAGGGACTGGACGAGCAGGAGACTGGTCAGTACAGTATACTATATTATGAACAGATGGAATAGAGGATGACACTTCACTATACACACACAACAGAGATCTCATTCTCAGTGTTTCACCACTGAGCAATTAACAACAATGATCTGAGGCACATATGATACAAAAACAATATATGTATGAGAATATATGTATACCTAATATGCATTCAGAAGAATTCTTTAAATAATCTGATAATGGAATTTTGCATTAAATTACAAGACCCATGAAACCAAGGAAAATGAAATGAAGATGAGGCCTTGTATTAAGTATTTACACAGACTACAAAGTCCCAATATAATAGCTGATGTGTAGGATGGATGAGGCACACATGCCCTCCAGTGATAGGGAGGGCACAGATAATGCCACAACATTAACACATCATGAAACCACAAACACAATATAAAGTTGGGAGCATGATCAGTGAATACTCACTGAAATCACCTTCTTCTCCAAAGCAACAGGAAAGATGGACTAAACAAAGATGAAGACAGGAGAGATTTGACTTCAGAACAGCAGGAGAAAGTGCAATAGATGACATGGATGGAAAAAGATCTCTGGACTAAGAAGTATTCTAGAGCCTATACTTTCTCATACCAGTACATCACATACTAACTAGCTACTAATACAAACCAATCCGCAACCATTACCAAGAAGAGGTCAGGAGAAGTGACTGCAGTGTTGTCAACAACATCAGCAGCGCCATCAGAAACTGATATTATCTTAAACAGCCTTGAGGTCTGTGAGCCCAAAGGCATTCCAGAACCACAGGGTTTCTCAGAAGGTTCTCCCCATCACCAGTAGGGGAGATAAGAGTTATCTGTTCCAGACAAGACCCAGCAACACCATGGAGACACTCAAACTTTCAAGGCCAGACTCCCGACAAGAAGCTGCCAACCCTGACCATCCCAGAAAACAATTAGTTGGCTTGCACATTTTCTGGCACTTTATATTTGGTCGAGTGCATGCAGGTACGTCACACAGGCAGGCACACAGCCAACCAGTCACAGTAAAACACAAAATGCTTTACGTTTGGTAAAGAATGTGGTTGTGTGTATTACTGAGGATGTTTGAGTATGTAGGGACCTTAACTCATAAGGTGGATGATCCCAGGCACTGGTAGGCTGTTACCTCGCAGAGAAGAAGGGCTTTGGAGGTGCTGTTTGGGTTTCAGGGACTGTAAGGATCGAGGGGGAATTCCTGTTTGGGAGGAGCGAGGGGGAGTCAAGTACCGGGAGTGGAGTGGAGTGGAGGAGTGCTGGGCTACTGGGAGAAATGGAGATGACAGTTGGGGAGAGACAGAGTCAGCCCGTACTCTGACCTGCTGTACTGTTACGGTTACTGGACCAGGGAGAGGAGATTATAGAGTCGAGCCAGGCAGCCGAAGAGGAAGGAGGGGTGTGTCAGTGAGGCAGTTCAGCCACTGTAAAATTCAGCCAAGCCTGGCTCAGTAAGTGTCATTCTCAGGCAAAGGTATAATAGCAGCCTGAAACACTAGGGGGTGCTGCAGCCAGACATTCACAGTCCAGAGAGACTGCCAGGGGTAAAGCACTGCCAGAGTCAAGCTGGGCCAACACTAGGCCAAACCACAGCCAGTGCCTCAGCAGAAAGAGAGAGGTGGGTGAAAGGCAGCACATGCTCTGCGGTCAGATAGAGAGGCAGGGATAGTGATGTCAAAGCACACCACAGCCAGAAGAAGCCCTGAAAGGTAAAAGAGACTACCCCTATTATCAGCCAGTGTCAAGAGCAAAACAATACAACAGTGATACAGTTCAGGATAGTACAGAACATATGTATATTGCACATATAGTACAGAACATATGTATATTGCACATATAGTACCAGTCAAAAGTTTGGACACACCTATTATTCTACACTGTAGAATAATAGTGAAGACATCAAAACTATGAAATAGCACAAATGGAATCATGTAGTAACCAAAAAAAGTGTTAAACAAATCAAAAAATTTTATATTTGAGGTTCTTCAAAGTAGCCACCCTTTGCCTTGATGACAGCTTTGCACACTCTTGGCATTCTCTCAACCAGATTCATGAGGTAGTCACCTGGAATGCTTTTCAATTAACACGTGTGCCTTGTTAAAAGTTAATTTGTGGAATTTCTATCCTTAATGTGTTTGAGCCAATCAGTTGTGTTGTGACATGGTAGGGGTGGTATACAGAAGATAGTCCTATCTGGTAAAAGACCTAGTCCATATTATGGCAAGAACAGTTTTGGTTACTACATGATTCCATATGTTATTTCACAGTTTTGATGTATTCACTATTCTACAATGTAGAAAATAGTAAAAATAAAGAAAAACCCTTGAATGAGTAGGTGTCCCCACATTTTTGACTGGTACACAAAAGTGTGTCCTTATTCAAGCTCAGGCATGCCCGCTTCACTTACACACTCTATCAGTGTATAAAGCTGTTTAACTAACAGATTAACTGATTCAGATTACACATTCTTTGATCAGCAGCCTTGTCTCCTTCAGGTGTGAGTGGGGATTGGTTGTATGGATTAAAATACAACACTACTTTCACTGATTCACTGTGGGGGTTTCTCTTATTCTAGGATTATAGTAAACGGACACTCTGTGATTAGACAGTAAGAGGTTTTAACTACAAGAATTCATTTAGTGGTGATATCAAAATAACGTTCAGTGTTTTATTCAGTTCTCTCTGCATTCTAAATCCTCACAATAATCTACTTTTAAATCTCTGGATTTTAATTGATTTGGATAAAAATGAGAAGAGTGCACGGAAGGAGAAATTATTCAAATAGTGAAATGAATCAAAAGGAGAAAATCCCAAACCATCAAAGCCAAGACAGTACAAAGCAATAGAGGTTTAATAAGGGGGAGCCTGAGAGGGATGTATGGTATACCCACTCACACACTGACTAGCTAGAACATCTCAAAACCATAACACTACACATTATTCCTTTCATAACATTACTGATGTTGAATATGCTTGAGAAAAAAAAGAAGTTATTTGTCAATATACAAGAGAATAATATAAAAATGACAGACTGTCTCAGATTGCTATTACTGAGTGAACACGCGATATGATAAACATTGTGTGTAGTACTCACTGGCAGACTGACTGACTGCCTGGTGTCTGGGTGAACCTCCGTTTGGCACTTGCAGGTTGGACTCAAAGCTCCTGCTGTTCTTGACGGGCTCTGGGCCCTGCTGGGCGACGTTGGAGCGGGTCAGGTTAGGAAGACTCCGCCTCAGCTTCTCTACAAATAACACAACAAAGGAAAATAACTGAAAATAGGGCTGAAAAACTACACAATGGCCCAGAACTACACATGACCTTTGACCAGCAGTGGTCCTAGTTTGAATCAGAATATATAATTGAATCATATAATTTGTCCTTCAGATAACTATGAACAAAACAATTTCCCCTCTAGTCTCTCAAACCCCAAGAGGTAGTCCTGAGGTGTAGTGAACCAGCATCTCCTTACCTTCGTTCTTCACCACGTTGGTCTGCAGGTCTTGGGGGGTGTGGCTTTGCAGGGAGTGACGTGGTGCCTGCAGCCGGCTGATGATTGGCTGCGGGGAGCCGCGGCTGTGGGGGTGGCTGTACTCCAGGGAGCGTGCAGGGGAGCGGGAGCGGGGGGAGTTTCTGGGGGAGGCGTGAGGGGAATGTCTGGGGAAGGGGGAGAAGCGGTTTGAGGGGATGTGGAAGGCAGGGTGTACAGCCTCCTCATCGTCCTCTAGACTGTGGGCGTCCAGCTCCTGGTCACTGAAGGTACTGCGTCTCAGAGAGTGGCAGGATGAACCAGAGCTCCGTCTGGACGCTGTGGCAGCATAGTCCTGCCGAAGACCTGGAAACACACACACAGACGGTCAGAACATACACCGCTTGTACAGTGTGTACTGAAAAAGACAGTATAAACACTCAGCTTCTCTGACAGGTGGGTAAATGTTTTTTGGGGACAAACAGACAGAGTTAGAAGATGGTACGTACTCTCCTCCTGCATGCGGGCCAGGATTTGTACATCAGTGACATCGTTGAGCTTGTATGTGGTGGAGGATCCTACAGAGTCCTCGTCCATCTCTGAGGTGCTCAGCTCACTGTCTATTGAAGACTGAGGGCTGACCGTCGGGGGGTTCCTTTCTCTCTCTACTGAGCCACCACGCTGCTGCTGGTGAGCTGCTGAGACACACATTAGGTGTTCATACTGGTCCAACACACACACACACACACACACACACACACACACACACACACACACACACACACACACACACACACACACACACACACACACACACACACACACACACACACACACACACACACACACACACACACACACACACACACACACACACACACACACACACACACCTGTATGTCTAAACCAAACTTTCAACTGAAGTTTATGTTTTAACAAAGAGAAAGAGAGAGGGCCACGGAAGGAGAGTTAAAGACAGGCTTTATATGCCAGTGTACAGTACCCTGGTTGACAGGGGGCATCAGCTGCTGTCTGACGATGGGCACCCTGCTGGGGGTGGAGGAGGGGGAGTTAAAGCCACTGCTGTAGGGGCTGTTAGCGGTGTTTGTGCAGTATGGGCTTCCGTAGTTCACCTGGGGACTGTAGGGACTTCCATACAGGCTCCTTCGCTTGTTTGCTGTGGAGAGAATTCAAATCAAAGTTTATTGGTCACGTACACCAATTTTCAGGTGTTATGGCTGGTGCAGCAAAATGCTTATGTTACTAGCACCAACAGTTCATTAGAATGTCTCACAAATACAATACAAATAATACATAAATAAGAATTGCCATAAACATACCGTGATAAAGCCTATATCTTCATCACATAAGGGACTGGTGTACAGCCATCAAGCTATATCGTAATAACCAATCATTCACTGAGATAATATCTTACACGGGAAGTGGGAAATATCTTACCGGTTGCCCCCTCAAAAGCTGCATTTTACCAACCACTGACGAACACTAATGTGCACAGTACACAGTCACACACATGTTCTCTCTGAGTCCTCTCCTCTGTAGTGTGTTGACAGTGGTGCACATTCTAGAGACACTTAAAACACATGGCAGGCGTGGGCGTCTTTATGATGGGCTGGAGAAAGAGTTAACAATACGGCCTATTCACTCAGTAGTACACAGTGAGAGCAGCACTGTGATATCCATCCAGCTCTCCACAAAGAATCTATACAGCCAGTCAGTCAGCCAGCCAGCCAGTCAGTCCAAGGGAGGCAGACTCACCATGGACCCTCCCTTAGCTGAGTCATTAGACCAGGCCTGGCTGGCTGGCTGCTCTGATAGGAATACAACGCATTAGCCAATAGCCATTACTGTTGACTGTTGTACTGCAGCCCCACTCGGCTCAGCCCGCAGTGCTGCATACACTCCAATCTCCATGGCCACTCGTTTGCTCATCACTCTCTCTCCCTTCTTCCCCTGTCTAGATGTGTTTACACAGCTGGGTGATGACTGGAAAGTAGCCTTTAATGATCAACTCGCTCTCCTTTCTGTTTGAGTTTATTTTTACAGGGACAGTGCACATTAATCAACGTTTCAGTAAAAGTGCCGGTTTTAGCCAGCCGGCTAATTTTCAATCACAGTCCCTAGGCAGGTTATTAAAAACAATTACAATACAGACAGTCAATGAGCAGTGAGCACATGCAGAACATCATAGAACACGCAACAAATTCTCTCCCTCTCTCTCCTACCGCCTCTCTCCTACCCACCCTCTCACTCAACTCACTCGCTTCCTTAGAGATCAGCCACTGAGGAATACTAGGATCACAACAACATGCCACTACCACAGTACCACCTGCACGCATAGGCCTTAACCAGGGACACAAGTACTCTTCTGCAGACTTACACACCTCTTGATCACTTTGTCCTCTGTGGATTCACAGATAAGCTGATGATAAGTGTCTGACACATCTAAAACAGTGACCTCACCAGAGACAAACGTGTCTGTAGTACAGATTATGTCCAATCTCCTAATGCTGATAGAGCTAGTTATAGCTGAGATATGTTGTGTTATGGGATGATCAACAGGATACCTATAGGCCTAAAGGACATAGGTCCTCACACTCAGAGACAGCTGATCGGGATCTAACACAGTGAGCTACCAGCCTCTGAGTAGAACCTCCATGGATCTGTGTCAGTAGGCCAGCATCTCGGAGTCGCCTCTTCACTGTTGACGTTGAGACTGGTGTTTTGCGGGTACTATTTAATGAAGCTGCCAGTTGAGGACTTGTGGCAACAGTTGGGAAGGCCCTTTCCTGTTTCAGCATGACAATGCACCCTTGCACAAAGCAAGGTCCATACAGAAATGGTTTGTAGAGATTGGTGTGGAAGAACTTGACCGACCTGCACAGAGCCCCCACCTGATCCCCATCGATCCCCTTTGGGATAAATTGGAACGGCAACTGCAAGCAGGGCCTAATCGCCCAACATCAGTGCCCTACCCGGGAAATCTTAAGTTTTATTACATACAGCCGGGAGGAACTATTGGATATAAGAGCAACGTCAACTTACCAACATTACGACCAGGAATACGACTTTCCTAAAGCGGATCCTCTGTTTGGTCCACTAACCAGGACAATAGACTGGATCCCAGCCAGCAAACGAAAACAACGGGCGGCGCAGGAGAAGGGGTAGACGGGCAGTGTTCTGGTCATGCTCCGTAGACGGGCACATCGCGCACCGCTCCCGAGTATACTACTTGCCAATGTCCAGTCTCTGGACAACAAGGTAGACGAAATCCGAGCAAGGAATGCCTTCCAGAGAGACATCAGCGACTGCAACGTTCTTTGCTTCACGGAAACATGGCTCACTCAGGACACGTTATCAGAGTCGGTACAGCCACATGGTTTCTCCACCCATCGCGCCGACAGAAACAAACATCTATCTGGTAAGAAGAAGGGCGGGGGTGTGTGCCTTATGATTAACGAGTCGTGGTGTGATCATAACAACATACAGGAACTCAAGTCCTTTTGTTCACCTGACATAGAATTCCTTACAATCAAATGCCGACCGCATTATCTACCAAGAGAATTCTCCTCGATTATAATCACAGTCGCATATATCCCTCCTCAAGCTGACACATCGAGGTCACTGAAAGAAATTCATTGGACTCTATGTAAACTGGAAACCACATATCCTGAGGCTGCATTTATTGTGGCTGGTCTGAGGCTAATCTGAAAACAAGGCTCTCGAAATTTTATCAGCATATCGAATGTGCGACCCGGGCCGGGAAAATCCTGGATCATTGTTATTCTAACTTCTGTGACGCATACAAGGCCATTCAAGTCTGACCATGACTCCATTTTGTTGCTCCCAGCCTATAGACAGAAACTAAAACAGGAAACGCACGTGCTCAGGTCTGTTCAACGCTGGTCCGAACAATCTGATTCCACGCTTCAAGGTTGCTTCGAGCACGTGGACTGGGATATGTTCCGGACAGCATCAGACAACAACATTGATGTATACGCTGATTCGGTGAGCGAGTTTATTAGCAAGTGCATCGGTGATGTTGTACCCATAGCAACTATTAAAACCTTCCCCAACCAGAAACCGTGGATTGATGGCAGCATTCGCGCAAAACTGAAAGTGCGAACCACTGCTTTTAATCAGGGCAAGGCGACCTGAAACATGACTGAATATAAACAGTGTAGCTATTCCCTCCCCAAGGCAATCAAACAAGCTAAGCGTCAGTATAAAGACAAAGTAGAGTCACAATTCAACGGCTCATACACGAGAGGAATGTGGCAGGGTCTACAGTCAATCACGGACTAGAAAAAGAAAACCAACCCCGTCGCGGACCACGATGTCCTGCTCCCAGCCAAACTAAACAACTTCTTTGCTCGCTTTGAGGACAATACAGTGCCACCGACATGGCCCGCTACCAAAATCTGCGGGCTCACCTTCACCGCAGCCAACGTGAGTAAAACCCTCGCAAGGCTGCCGCCCCAGATGGCATCCCTGGCCGTGTCCTGAGAGCATGCGCAGACGAGCTGGTGTGTTTACAGACATATTTAATCAATCCTTATCCCAGTCTGCTGTTCCCACATGCTTCAATAGGGCCACCATTGTTCCTGTTCCCAAGAAAGCTAAGGTAACTGAGCTAAATGACTATCGCCCCGTAGCACTCACTTCCGTCATCATGAAGTGCTTTGAGAGACTAGTCAAGGATCATATCACCTCCATCCTGCCAGACACCCTGGACCCACTCCAATTTGCTTACCGTCCCAATAGGTCCACAGACGACGCAATCGCAATCACACTGCATACTGCCCTAACCCATCTGGACAAGAGGAATACCTATGTAAGAATGCTGTTCATCGACAGCCAACAACGATGAGACGGCCTACAGGGAGGTGGTGAGGGCTTGTCACCAAAAACAATCACAAACTTCTACAGATGCACAAATCGAGAGCATCCTGTCGGGCTGTATCACCGCCTGATACAGCAACTGCTCCGCCCACAACCGTAAGGCTCTCCAGAGGGTAGTGAGGACTGCACAACGCATTACCGGGGTTAACTACCTGCCCTCCAGGACACCTACACCACCCGATGTCACAGGAAGGCCAAAAAGATCATCAAGGACAACAACCACCCAAGCCACTGCCTGTTCACCCCGCTATCATCCAGAAGGCGAGGTCAGTACAGGTGCATCAAAGCTGGGACCGAGAGACTGAAAAACAGCTTCTATCTCAAGGCCATCAGACTGTTAAACAGCCACCATTAACATTGAGTTGCTGCTGACAACATACTGACTTAAATCTCTAGCCACTTTAAATAATAGACAATTGGATGTAACAAATGTATCACTAGCCACTTTAAACAATTTTGAATATAATGTTTAAATATCAGACATTACTCATATCAAATGTATATACTGTACTCTATACCATCTACTGAATCTTGCCTATGCCGTTCGGCCATCGGCTCAAATCTCTAGCCACTTTAATAATTAAAAAGTGGATGTAATAAATGTATCACTAGCCACTTTAAACGATGCCATTTATATAATGTTTACATATCCTACATTACTCATCTCACATGTATATACTGTACTCTATACCATCTACTGAATCTTGCCAATGCCGGTCAGCCATCGCTCATCCATATATTTATGTACATACTCGTATTCATTCCTTTACACTTGTGTGTATAAGGTAGTTGTTGTGAAATTGTTAGATTACTTGTTAGATACTACTGCATGGTCGGAACTAGAAGCACGAGCATTTCGCTACACTCGCATTAACATCTGCTAACCATGTGTATGTGATAAATAACATTTGATTTGAACCTCACTAATGCTCGTGGCTGAATATGAGAAAATCCCCGCAGCAATGTTCCAACATCTAGTGGAAAGCCTTCCTAGAAGAGTGGAGGCTGTTTTAGCAGCAAAGGTGGAATCAACTCCATATTAATGCCCATGATTTTGGAATGTTCGAAGAGCAGGTGTCCACATAGTGTAGCTCTTAGCATTTCACATGAGGAGCAGGCAACATAATTGTGTGGCTCATGGAGAGAAAGGAAGAAAAAAAAAACAGGGGAGAGAGAGTGAAAGAACATGACCTAGAGAAGGCGGGGATATCCAATCCATTATAGCTTAAGTACTGAAACTGTAACAACATGTTAGGGTGAGCATGGCTGGAAAGGCCAGCTATCAGCCTGGGGTTAGGGACTGACTTTCTGCTGTAGAGAAGAACTGGATGGAATCTGTGGACAGTTTTCAAAGCACTGTTCTACATGGGCTACATTCCGAATATATCCCAGCATTACAGGTCTGGTACTGGCAGTATAGTCCCTTTCTGGGCCATGCTTCCAGTTGTATAATGTTATAACAATGACCAGCATCTAGTTTTGCGGAATTTCACAGGGACATTGAAGGCACAAACCTCAAAAGGATTTCCCAGAAAGCATTTCAAAGCATTGAATATAATCTTATGATGTGGTCCAAATCTACGACCAAGCTGTGTATTACATTAGTCATGAGCCAGACGCGATGCCCTGCTCTGTGAAATTCCTTCACCAGAACAAACACAATCCTCACATGACGCCATGGTAAAGAGAGAGGGGTGTGGTAGAAAGGAGCCAGCAGTCATGAAGGGTGTCACTGAGGAGCCCACAAACAGTACAACCACACAAGATGCATAGTACACGCCTAGGCCCGCTCTGCTTGTCATGTGGTTGACGTGCAGTCATGTCTGACAGCTGCCTACCTCTTCTTCCCTCAGGTATAGGCAGTTAGAACCCAGTCACCAGGGGGGTGAACCTATTGTTAAAAGGTAGAAAATGACGTTGCCACGAGCAGCACTGCAGAGATTGAGATGAGTGAGGTGCAAGACTTCGCTCTCTCACAGCCTGGTAGCCAGGGCACCAAAACAGTGGAGAAGTTGAGCATCACACTGTTACAGCCTTAGCCAGGGCACCAAAACAGTGGAGAAGTTGAGCATCACACTGTTACAGCCTGGTAGCCAAGGCACCAAAACAGCAGAGAAGTTGAGCATCACACTGTTATAGCCTGGTAGCCAGGGCACCAAAACAGCAGAGAAGTTGAGCATCACACTGTTACAGCCTGGTAGCCAGAGCACCAAAACAGTGGAGAAGTTGAGCATCACACTGTTACAGCCTGGTAGCCAGGGCACCAAAACAGTGGAGAAGTTGAGCATCACACTGTTACAGCCTGGTAGCCAGGGCACCAAAACAGTGGAGAAGTTGAGCATCACACTGTTACAGCCTTAGCCAGGGCACCAAAACAGTGGAGAAGTTGAGCATCACACTGTTACAGCCTGGTAGCCAGGGCACCAAAACAGTGGAGAAGTTGAGCATCACACTGTTACAGCCTGGTAGCCAGGGCACCAAAACAGTGGAGAAGTTGAGCATCACACTGTTACAGCCTGGTAGCCAGGGCACCAAAACAGTGGAGAAGTTGAGCATCACACTGTTACAGCCTTAGCCAGGGCACCAAAACAGTGGAGAAGTTGAGCATCACACTGTTACAGCCTGGTAGCCAAGGCACCAAAACAGCAGAGAAGTTGAGCATCACACTGTTACAGCCTTAGCCAGGGCACCAAAACAGCAGAGAAGTTGAGCATCACACTGTTACAGCCTGGTAGCCAAGGCACCAAAACAGCAGAGAAGTTGAGCATCACACTGTTACAGCCTGGTAGCCAGGGCACTAAAACAGCAGAGAAGTTGAGCATCACACTGTTACAGCCTTAGCCAGGGCACCAAAACAGCGGAGAAGTTGAGCCTTGCGGCACATCATGTGCTCGCTAACAGATCATGTGACTTGTATCTGCTCTGTGATTGGACAATAAAGACCGCAAGACCCATGGTTAAGAGTAGGTTTGGTGCTCTTCGAAACAGAAACTGCCAGTAAAAACACGATTTCTCAACACAGAGGTTGAAACAAAACATGCATAACTAATGGAAACTACTTCAACTTAGAAATTGTTTTGCAATCTCGGTAGAAAATAGAACGTCTACGTTGCACAGTAATATCACCATGAGTTACAAGGGTTGAGAATCCACTTCAGAAACCCCTAGGTGCAGCCCTATAGCCTGCACTACTACCGCACACCTAAATAATGTATCAACCAGTTGATCTGTAGAACTTCCCTTTGTCCTTGGAGTGAGGTAGAGATGGGGGGGGCACGGCAGTGACTTGAAGCATTAGGTCATGTCCATATTTTATGGATGATATAATCCTCTCCTAACCTAGTATGATGATATCACCACCACCCATTCTCCCCCCTCCCTCCATTGCTTCTGTGAATAGTAATACCCCTTTAGTATGTTGTCACCCACCAGAGCCCCAGAGTCTCTTCTGATATAGTCTGAATTTAACTTCAGTGTATGATGCACATAAATCCACAGGAAGGGATGTGAGGAGAACAGGTCAGGTGTTGACTCTGGATGACAGGACAGGTACCCCATGAGGGTGCTGTCTGTCCGTCCGCCCAGGGGTATGTGACTGGAGTGTTGCTAGGGCTGTAACGATTATGGAATTTGGGGTAATGATTATTTGTCATAATTTTAATTTAATATTTTTGGGGGCTTGTAATGCATCTTTGTAAATTAACTAGGACATAATGAATACAATACAGTTTTGGTGACCCCCCGTGACCGCTGACAACTTTTGGAAATGAAGCTTCTCCTCCTGACTGTGCTGTTCTGCTCATACAATGATTACCAACTTCACCCACATCATGTAAAAATGAAAAACTGCTATTGGGTAAACTATATCTACTTGAATATGAAGTTGAATACGATATTTGTGCCAGCCTTAGGAGTTGCGCAACTACTAGTGCCACCTGATCAGTGATCATTACTGAGAACACACAGGTTTAGGGATAGCGATCTTCAGCAAAATGTTACTCAATACGATATGGGTGTTACATGAGCATACCTCCAAAAATGTAACCTCTCTCACTTTACCCGGGAGGATTTGGAGCCTTGGTGTCCTGATTGAAGGGATTGTCATTTATTATCCCATAGGGCGGCGCATAATTGGCCCAGGGTCGTCCGTTTTAGGGTTTGGCCGGGGTACGCCGTCATTGTAAATAACAAATTCTTATTAACGGAATTGCAGGTTAAATAAAAGGTTAAATAAATAAAATCTCTCATAATACGCAGAGGGAAACAGAAAGACACACTCATACAGTCCATGATAATGCAGAAAACACTTTCACACAGCACATATGCCTACTACAAAACAAACGCATATTTGTCCTAGATGTGTGTATGCTTGTGTGGAAAAGAGAAGATAGAGGGAAGAAGAGAGGAGGAGAGGAACGAGAAGAGAATAGAGAAGCATGGTGACAGTACCTGACATGGTGACGTCCAGTCTGTGGATGAGGGAGCGCTTGGCAGACTCCATGTCAGGACTGGGATTGTCCAGAGCCTGGCGACACCACACAATGGGACTCAAGGCTTTCTGCAGTGGGCTGTTGAGCTTCGCCTCATACAGCCTGAAGGAACACAACACATTAATTTAACACACCCACATCAATGGACATCGCACACAAAATACAAGACATCCTCTTATCTGATACATGATGGTTGATGATACAGGTTTGGTGAGTGTATTAACCTGCTTAGGCCTAGATCTCATCACAGCTGCTATGGCTGATACTTAGGCCTATATCTCATCACAGCTGCTATGGCTGATACTTAGGCCTATATCTCATCACAGCTGCTATGGCTGATACTTAGGCCTTATACTTTGACAGAGAAAGTGCCTATACCAGGAAGAGGAATCTGAGTCAGCAACTGTCTCAGCCACAGAGAAAATCTAACATGAGAGCCCTCAGAACCACTGGACACTAACACCAAGGCCTACTATAAGAAAGATGTAGGCCTAGTTACATATTTTGTACATTCTTTAGGCAACTAAAAGTATGCCACAGAGGTTTTCACCATAACATTTAAAGAATCAAAGTTTAACCAGTTTTGTAGAACTATTGGGCCTACTCTAGTCATTAGGCCTAAATAATGCAGTGGATCCACATGGCTATGCTTTTACATTGTGCTTATAAGCCTAATTATCCTGTAAACGTACATGATGTATCATCCTAACTGTATTTTAGAATCAAACCCTAAAAGGAGGATGGTGCTGTGCGGTTGTTGGCCCTGCAAATCCAGTCTGATGCTAATTCAGGGATTATGGGAGTCAGTCTATGACCAGGACTGGCAAGCCCCCAGTTAGCAGTACTATGGGTAATCCTGTGTTTGTGTTTATCACCAGCCAGAGGAGAGGTGTGTGTGGGAATGGGGTTAGCGGGGCAATAGGGAACTGGTACAGAGAGGCCATAGTAAACTTCTATGTCCTTCTTCCTCATCCAAATATAGAAGAGTTTCTTGAACTGTAGTCGAAGACATTTCTGTATCCAATGCATTCACATAGCAAACTCACACACTAAGCCAGGCTTGGGAAAGGCTCCTTTGCTCTGACCATGTGTTTAGGGGTTACCAGGGCCCATTCACTATTACTATCCAGACCAGTGGAGGCTGCTGAGGGTTGGAATGAATGGCTCATAATAATGGCTGGAATGGAGTAAATGAAATGGTATCAAAAACATGGTTTCATGTGTTTGATACCATTCCATCCCCTCATTTCCACCCAATTCCAGACATTATTATGAGCCGTCCTCCCCTCTACTGATCCAGACAGTCTGGCCATCATTAGTGACTTTCCTTTCTATAGCTGGACTCCTCTGACCCTTGACCTAAAGCACAACCCATTACCATCAAGAGGCCCATTATATGCCAATAAATAACATTCCTGTAACCGTACCATGACAGACAAGGGCCTATCTCTCAGAGAATGAGAGGAGAGAGCTGGGCACTGACTGTCCTCATTATAGGCTAAAGCTTACTACGGCTCTAATAACAAAACTACATCTAATTTATAAACGGAGCTTATTTCACATCAACCCTACAGTTAGGTCTCATCTCCCTGTCACGCTCTAAAACCGTTTCAGGGATTTCCTTGAGTTGGGATCAGCAGTGAGATTTGTGCAGCCTCACAAATCCAATCAAACATCTCCAGTTTCAAGGATTAGGCTACACTTCTAAAAGTGAATCTGTGTAAGCACCCTTACCCTATAACCCACAAATGCACAACAAACAATACATGATCCTGAAATTCAGTGTTGTGGTTGAAACTGTGGCTGGGCCTGGCTGTCCAAAACAATTTGGATACTACAACATTGTCAAAATCACATAGGGTCTAGTAGGTAATTACTTTCTCTCAACCTATTTTCATACAATTATGGCTGGTGTGTGTCAGTACTGGGAATCCTTCTAACAAAGAAGGTAACCATGGTTGTGGCTCTTGAACTTTCCCCAAAGGCTTTCACTGTGCACACTGCTCTCTTCCCACTACCATGACAGTTGTCTAACATATGTCACCAAAATAGTGCAACTGGCCAACATATGAACTGAACTTCCCTTACGCTGAAGACACTTTATACTGTAGACTTAACGGATGACTACTAGTTTGAGGGTGATAATTTGACAGTAAACAAGACAGCTAAATTGCAAATGTTATGATTAAGGCCTAATAATAAAGGGCTGTGATTAACTAAAGCCCAGCAGCAACAACCACAGAACAATGAATGCCAAGTTCCACTGATACAATATTGATGAGTATGTAATGTGACAAGTGCAGGGGGTGGTTTGACAGTTCCCACATGTGATCCCCTTTCCATTTGGTTTCCATTCCAACCACCACCCCTCACTCACGCACTCACTAATCAACAGACAATCTGTCTACGGTGTGTGTGACGACCTCAGTGTCTGTGGCCGGCTATTATTGTATTGAAAACATGACCATGTCGTACATTCCTATGCAGCAATTTCAGCGAGGATTATTTCCCTCCCAGACGGTTGTCATCCTAGATAGCTAATGTCTGGAACAGCTGCGCTCGTCTTTTGAGGTGTCACATATATGGACGCACAGGCACACTGGTTGACTGGTAGCCAAATGCATTAGGGCGTGTTGTTGTGTTATCGCACTGCTGTACGAGAACCCACAAGCTATTTGAATTACAGATGGTGTACTCGTGTTGTATCACTCACCAGCTGTCTTGATCTTCATTAAGACAATCCATGTCTTCGAGATCGAGGATTTCTACTTCATCCAATATAGAAGTTTCCCCCTCATCCATAAAACCCAGTGTTTCCCCTGCGTCAGTAAAATAGGAATTGGTGCCAGTGAAAGAGGTGGCAGCCGATGCCCCCTCGCCCTCATATGCTCTCCTGAAACTGATGCCATCATATGACAGTCTGGGGCTCAAACAACGGGAGTTTTCCAAAAGCCCTCCATAGCCCGTTCCGCCGAACCCCACCCCAGGGAAGCCGGCCAGCCCCGCCGCTGAGGCGGCTGATAAACGCGAGTCGTATCCTGCACTATGGGGTCTATGGTTCCCTGACACTGCTCCAGACGAAGACCGACTACGGAGCTGCTCGTTTTGTTGTTCGAGTTTCTTTACCAAGTCCTGTAGCTTCCGCACCTCCAAGTCCGCGTTGATGTTTGAGTTGATATCCTCCATAGCTAACGTTGGTTAGCGCCACCACCAGCCACACAAAATAAAAATGCCGCTGCTGTGTGGTCTTTTGTTTCCTCTTTTTCACTGGTGGTCACGATATGTTAGTCACTCTAAGCAATATTTACGTGTTTACTGAAGACACTTTTGTGTTCAAATAAGTTATTGGGCTCATCGTCGTCATCTTCTCCAAATATTGATACAGACGGGCAGGGTCGAGGCCATTTTCGCTGTTCCCGTCGCCAACTATGAAAGACCAACAGGCAAGGCTAGGCTACGTCATCACGTGAAACATCGGTAACGAGCACGTAACCAAGCCCGGGTTTACAGTATCGCTAATGCAACACATTGTTTTTATTTTATTTTATTTCACCTTTATTTAACCAGGTAGGAAAGTTGAGAACAAGTTCTCATTTACAACTGCGACCTGGCCAAGATAAAGCAAAGCAGTTCGACACATACAACAACACAGAGTTACACATGGAGTAAAACAAACATACAGTCAATAATACAGTAGAAAAAACAAATCTATATACAAAGAGTGCAAATGAGGTAAGATAAGGAAGGTAAGGCAATAAATAGGCCATGGTGGCAAAGTAATTAGAATATAGCATTTAAACATTGGAATGGTAGATGTGCAGTAGATGAATGTACAATGTAGAAAAACTGGGGTGCAAAGGAACAAGATAAATAAATAAATACGGTAGGGGATGAGGTAGTTGGTTAGGCTATTTACAGATGGGCTATAAACAGGTGCAGGGGTCCGTGAGCTGCTCTGACAGCTGGAGCTTTAAGCTGGTGAGGGAGATAAGTGTCTCCAGTTTCAGAGATTTTTGTAGTTCGTTCCAGTCATTAGCAACAGAGAACTGGAAGGAAAGTCAGCCAAAGGAGGAATTGGTGGTGACCAGTGAGATATACCTGCTGGAGCGCGTGCTACGGGTTGGTGCTGCTATGGTGACCAGCGAGCTGAGATAAGGCGGGGCTTTACCTAGCAGGGACTTGTAGATGGCCTAGAGCCAGTGAATATGGCGGCGAGTGTAAAGCGAGGGCCAGCCAACGAGAGCGTACAGGTCGCAGTAGTGGGTGGTATATGGGGCTTTGGTGACAAAACGGATGGCACTGTGATAGACTGCATCCAATTTGTTGAGTAGAGTATTGGAGGTTATTTGGGAAATGACATCACCGAAGTCGAGGATTGGTAGGATGGTCAGTTTTACGAGGGTATGTTTGGCCGCATGAGTGAAGGATGCTTTGTTTGCGAAATAGGAAGCCAATTCTAGATTTAATTTTGGATTGGAGATGTTTGATGTGAGTCTGGAAGGAGAGTTTACAGTCTAACCAGACACCTAGATATTTGTAGTTGTCCACATAATCTAAGACAGAACCGTCCAGAGTAGTGATGTTGGACGGGCGGGCAGGTGCGGGCAGCGATTGGTTGAAGAGCATGCATTTAGTTTTACTTGCGTTTAAGAGCAGTTGGAGGCCACGGAAAGAGAGTTGTATGGCATTGAAGCTTGTCTGGAGGGTAGTTAACACAGTGTCCAAAGAAGGGCCAGAAGTAAACAGAATGGTGTCGTCTGCATAGAGGTGGATCAGAGACTCACCAGCAGCAAGAGCGACATCATTGATGTATACAGAGAAGAGAGTCGGCCCAAGAATTGATCCCTGTGGCACCCCCATAGAGACTGCCAGAGGCCCGGACAACAGGTCGTCCGATTTGACACACTGAACTCTATCGGAAAAGTAGTTTGTGAACCTTGCGAGGCAATCGTTTGAGAAACCAAGGCTGTCGAGTCTGCCGATAAGGATGTGGTGATTGACAGAGTCGAACACCTTGGCCAGATCAAGGATTACGACTGCACAGTAATGTCTCTTATCGATGGTGGTTATGATGTCATTTAGGACCTTGAGCGTGGCTGAGGTGCACCCATGACCAGCTCTGAAACCAGATTGCATAGCGGAGAAGGTACGGTGGGATTCGAAATGGTCGATAATCTGTTTGTTAACTTGACTTTCAAAGACCTTAGAAAGGCAGGGTAGGATAGATATAGGTCTGTAGCAGTTTGGGTCAAGAGTGTCTCCCCCTTTGAAGAGGGGGATGACCGCAGCTGCTTTCCAGTCTTTGGGAATCTCAGATGACACGAAAGAGGGGTTGAACAGGCTAGTAACAGGGGTTGCAACAATTTCGGCAGATAATTTTAGAAAGAAAGGGTCCAGATTGTCTAGCCCGGGTGATTTGTAAGGGTCCAGATTTTGCAGCTCTTTCAGAACATCAGCTAAATGGATTTGAGAGAAGGAGAAATGGGGAGGCTTGGGCGAGTTACTGGGTGCAGGGCTGTTGACCGGGGTAGGGGTAGCCAGGTGGAAAGCATGGCCAGCCGTAGAAAAATGCTTATTGAAATTCTCAATTATTGTGGGTTTATCGGCGGTGACAGCATTTCCTATCTTCAGTGCAGTGGGCAGCTGGGAGGAGGTGCTCTTATTCTCCATGGACTTTACAGTGTCCCAGAACTTTTTTGAGTTTGTGTTACAGGAAGCAAATTTCAGCTTGAAAAAGCTAGCCTTGGCTTTCCTAACTGCCAGTGTATATTGGTTTCTGACTTCCTTAAAAAGTTGCATATCATGGGGGCTGTTCGATGCTAATGCAGAACGCCACAGGATGTTTTTGTGCTGGTCAAGGGCAGTCAGGTCTGGAGAGAACCAATGGCTATATCTGTTTCTGGTTCTAAATTTCTTGAATGGGGCATGTTTATTTAAGATGGTGAGGAAGGCACTTTTAAAGAATAACCAGGCATCCTCTACTGACGGGATGAGGTCAATATCCTTCCAGGATACCCGGGCCAGGTCGATTAGAAAGGCCTGCTCACTGAAGTGTTTTAGGGAACGTTTGACAGTAATGAGGGGAGGTCGTTTGACCGCAAACCCATTACGAATGCAGGCAACGAGGCAGTGATCGCTGAGATCTTGGTTGAAAACAGCAGGGGTCTATTTGGAGGGCAAGTTAGTTAGGATGACATCTATGAGGGTGCCCGTGTTTACGGCTTTGGGATTGTACCTAGTAGGTTCATTGATGATTTGTGTGAGGTTTAGGCGATAAAATAGATTAAAGGCATAATGTACAGACAAAGGTATGGTAGGACGTGAATACAGTGGAAGTAAACCTAGGCATTGAGTGGTGATGAAAGAGATATTGTCTCTAGAAACATTTAAACCAGGTGATGTCATCGCATGTGTGGGTGGTGGAACTGAAGGGTTGGATAAGGTATATTGAGCAGGGCTAAAGGCTCTACAGTTAAATAAGACAATAAACACTAACCAGAACAGCAATGGACAAGGCATATTGACATTGAGGAGAGGCATGCTTAGCCGAGTGATCATAAGGGTCCAGTTAGTAGTGAGGCTGGTTGGGGACACGGCGATTCAGACAGCTAGCCGGGGATAGCAAGCTAGCAAAGGCTAGCAGGCCGGCTAACAAAGACGGAGGAAGTCTGTTTATAGCCTCCTCGTGCGTTTCCGTCGGTAGACCAGTCGTGATGGGTTAGTGGGGTTCCGTGTGGTGAAGGGGACCAGGCCAATTGGCAAAATAGGTAATAGTGGCCCAAGTAATTGTCCAATGGACCTGTTTAGCTAGCAGCTGATATGCTCTAGACAGCAAAGTTTAGCAGGCCGCAGTTAGCTGATGGGCGTTCAGGTGACGTCGCGACGGAGGTGCTAGTTGAATAACCCCCCTCGGGAAGATAACATCGGTAGTCCAGTCGTGAAGGCCTGGTGGGGCTCCGCACCGGCAGTAAAAACGGGTCCGGATAGGTGTTGTAGCCCAGGAGTGGCTGATGGGATTCTTCAGCTAGCCGGATAATGGACTTAGCATAGGCTAGCTTCAGGCTAATTGGTGCTTGCTCCGGGACCAACGTTAGCCAATAGTCACTCGGATAGCAGCTAGCTAGCTGCAAGATCCAGGTGAAAATGTCCAGAACTTGCGGTAGGAATCCGGGGATATGGAGAGAAAATAGGTCCGGTATGCTCTGGTTTGAGTCGCGTTATACGAACGGCGAGAGCTTTTCCGAGCTAAAGGTTAGCTGATGTCCGCTAGCAATGGTAAGCTAAATACTAACGTTAGCTAGTGAGCTGGCTAGCTTCTGTTAGGGAATTCCGGATTCGAGGTGGATAATACTTGAAAAAAAAAAAACAGATCCGTACCACATTGGGTGAGGCGGGTTGCAGGAGATTGTTTTGAAGTCGAGTTTTAGAAAAAATATATTAAATGATATGCGAAAAAAATATATATACATTGGACACGACAGGACAAAAAACGTCTGACTGCTACGCCATCTTGGATTAATCACACTGTACTGCATGGACATACAGTATTATGTGAGATAAAATACAGTACAATAAAGTATGGTGGTTTCAGCTAACTGCTGCTAAGTATCAGCTAACTTCTGCTGACACGTTGCTTATCAAGGATCTAGAATTCAGTTTTACTTTGCTTTCCAGAAACCAAGGCATTAACAAAGGCATTCTGCCTCTCCCAAGGGTTCTCACCTAGAAGCACTGCTTACCGGTGGGACCATGTGAACTCCAATCCCCGACGCTCGTTTCAGTAATCATTGCTTGCTATATGGTTTTCGAAAACATATGGTACTTATCTTTCATATCAGTGAGAATTCAAATAAAAAAAGATACTAACTGTATGTAGCAGGTTTGCACAGCTATGTCTCCAGCTGACCAACAACACTACATGAGTCCCCTCCTCTACTCCCTGTTCACCCACGACTGCGTGGACACACACGACTAACACCATCATTAAGTTTGCTGACGACATGTAGGCCTGATCATCGACAATGATGAGACGGCCTATATGGAGGAGGTCAGAGACCTCTCCCTCAACGTGAGCAAGACAAAGGAGATGATCGTGGACTACAGGAAAAGGAGAGCCGAACAAGAGTTTCAAGTTCCTTGGTTTCCACATCACCAACAAACTATCATGGTCCAAACACACCATGAAAGTTGTGAAGAGTGCACGACAATGCCTTTTCCCACTCAGGAGACTGAAAAGACTTGGCATGGGTCCCCAGATCCTGAAAAAGTTCTACAGATGCTCCATCGAGAGCATCCTGACCGGTTGTATCAGGATGCAATACCTGGTATGGCAACTGCTAGGCATCTGACCGTAAGGAGCTACAGAGGGTAGTGCTTACAGTCCAGTACATCACTGGGACCAAACTTTCTGCCATCCAGGACCTAAATACTAGGCGGTGTCAGGCCCAAAATATTGTCAAAGACTCCAGTCACCCAGTCATAGACTGTTCTCTCTGCTACCGTACAGCAAGCAGTACCGGAGCGCCAAGTCTAGGTCCAAAAGGCTCCTTAACACCTTCTACCCCCAAGTCATAAGACTGCTGAACAATTAATCACATGGCCAAACTGACTATTTGCATTGTTTCTACACTGCTGCGACTCACTGTTTAATCTATGCATTGTCACTTTACCCCTACCAACATGTACAAATTATCTCGACTAACCTGTACCCCTTGGGCTCCCAAGTGGTGCAGCGGTCTGAGTCACTGCATCACTACAGTCCCTGGTTCGATTC
This sequence comes from Brachymystax lenok tsinlingensis, assembly GCA_030435695.1. Classification (NCBI taxonomy): domain Eukaryota; kingdom Metazoa; phylum Chordata; class Actinopteri; order Salmoniformes; family Salmonidae; genus Brachymystax; species Brachymystax lenok. Next base: position 26,544,616 of record CM059790.1, on the reverse strand, counting down.
CAGGCTGTATCACATCTGGCCGTGATTGGGAGTCGCACAATTGGCCCAGCGTTGTCCAGGGTAGGCTGTCATTGTAAATAAGAATTTGTTCTTAACTGACTTGCCTAGTTAAATAAAGGAAAAATAAAAAAACCTGACTTGGTACCCCCTGCATATAGCCTTGTTACTTTTGTATTTATTTAGTAAATATTTTCTTACCTCTATTTTCTTAAAACTGCGTTTCTGGTTAAGGGCTTATAAGTAAGCATTTCACAGTAAGGTTGTACCTGTTGTATTCGACGCATGTGACAAATAACATTTGATTTGATTTCCTCTCCAGTTACGTCACCCGATTAGACTACAATTACCCCATTACTTTTTATAAACAAATAAACCTATTACAGATCATCTGGCTGTATATACAGCAATGCTGATGGCCATACTGTTGGCCTTGCAGTGGGTGGAGGAAGTCAAGCCAGACCGAGTAGTTATTTGTTCTGATTCATGTGCAGTGTTGATGAGTCTCCAATCCTTTAGCTCATGTAGCAGACAAGACCTGCTTTATGAGGTGCTACAAACCCATGGCAAGATTAGACAGATGGGTATACAGATAACATTTACTTGGGCTCCAGCCCACGTGGAGGGGAACTAGGAAGTTGATGTACTGGCTAAACAAGCACTTAGTAGTGGGGATGTTGAAGTTTCAATGAGCAAGGCAGAGGCAAAAAGCCTGACATGGACAGTGATGGTGCAGAGATGGCAGGAGCAGTGAAATAGAGATACTAAGGGCAGGCATTTATTTCAAGAACAGAGGAAAGTTGGGGAGGACAGTAAGAAGGGACAGAAGAGGCTATTTTTTTACAAGATTAAGGGTGGGACACAGCCAGTTGAATAAGACCTTAAATGTGATAGGAAAGCATCCAACAGGAAAGTGTGATTATTTCCAGGAAACAGAGACAGTGGAGCATGGACTGATACAGTTTGGGCAGTATCAGAGGGAAAGAGAGAGGCTGAGATCTAGTATGAGGGAGAAGGGGATACAGGAAATTAGTTTCAAGAGTATGTTGAGTAGAACGTCATCAGATAGTCTCAAATATGTTATCTTCTTTAAGAGCAACGGGGCTGGCAGGTAGGATTTAGTTTCTCCGTCTCTGGCCCACACTCCAGTACAGTAGGTGGCGGTAATGCACCACGTTGGATGCCAACCGCTGATAAACACCACCGAAGAAGAATGGACTACATTTAACTTTCCCCACATAGATAGGTGTGGTTTAGTCTAGTACCTCCCAACGCAGTCTGTACTGTATTCTAGGAATTTGTATTCATCTCTCATCTTAAAATACCACAGTTATGACTGAAGAATTGGTTGATCAAAACAGAATTCTTGACTCTTATCTGTGAGGATCAGATCCATGTTACATTATCTATCTACACTTGCCTTACAGACATAGGGAACAACCACATGAAAACATAAACCAGAAGGCTGTTATCTTATCAAAACATTTATTTCTTACATTGTCAGAGATAAAAGTGCTGGGAGGGGGACGACGGCTTTGCAATGGTGGCATTAATTATGATTACTGCAAAAGTACAGGGTGGGGGGTTGTTAAGTTGTTATTCTGGCCTAGATAAAGGTGCACATTCAGCAGGACGCAACGTTTTACAACGTTCAGATAGAAATAGCCTATATAGAAGAAACATGCCACACATGTAGAATAAGGAATCATATCAGCTTCTATCTGCAAAGTTCAAGAACATTTGGCAACTGAACGTGGCCAAGGTGTTGCTATGAGAGCTCCAGTGCTTCCCCAGACTCCAGTTGCTCCTTAGCCCTTTGTCCCCCTCCCTCAGTCTCTCCTCCCTCCGCCTCCCCCTGGATGGCCGGCGTCTCCTCCAGGCCGTCCTGGTCAGAGCTGGCGTTCTGCGACTCAGGCCGCTCTTCATCCTCCTCATCTTCCACGTCCATCTCATACACACGGACGTGCCGCAGGTTGGAGCTCAGCTGAGAGGGAGAAAAGACAGAGGAACCTCAGACAGAGATTCTGAACCATTTCTCAACCACTGTTAGACCAAACTGTTTTGGTGTTCAATACATGGTCATTAAGCTGCTTAGTGAAGCCAGATAAAATCTTAGTAAGGGAATCCCCATTCCATTGTCTTACCACACAGGCCACTTTCCGGATCCCATTCACAGCCACAAACTGGGCCTTCATGTTCTCCAAGTCTCGCCACTGGTTCTCTAGCACCAGCCCCTTGACAGGAATGGCGCTGCTCTGCTGGTCCAACCTGAGAATACAGATACCACAGGTGATCCATGGTGACTACTACAGTGGAGATAACTAAAGTAGACACACAGCAAATACCTACAGTAAATCTCTAGCTTAGAACAGGTGAATTACAGGTTATGATTATAGTTGATATTTACGTGCAAGTCTTGAGTTGCAGCTTGTAATCAGGTAGATCATAATTGAGGGTTTGAGGTGAGTTGTAGGTTACAGTTATGAGTAGATCACCATTTGGGTTTAGGAATATAGGACTAGGTTTGCATGTTGGGGAGACAGGTGTTTCAATCACACACACCTAAGACTGGGATCCCAGTTGAACTCCTCCTCACAGCTGAGGGCGGAGCCAAGAGGGAGCTGTGCAAGGACACGCCCCCTGTTCTCCTCCTCTTCTGATGCTCGCAGCACCACTGTCAATGTCTCGTCATCATAGAAACGAGCATCCTGGCAACTGTACACACAGTCAGAACTGAAACATAGACATGCAAAAAAAAAACATGGTTCTATAACAATCATTAACACCAATAGAAACGCACAGGGAATCCATTGCAGATCATCATAAGAGCAAAGTAATATGCAATGCATGAGCCCATCATTTGCCTGTATAGTAGAGGTTGAGGTAATTGACTGGATTCTAGGAAAGAGAGGAAGACAAGATCCTCACCTGGCCCCCGCAGCATCATCATCAATACTGTGACTGAGAACATTGCTCAGATCGATCGCCATTAGACCATTGGGAACAGGCCTGTGACGGACATAAAAAGATAAACAATCAGACAAACAAAAAAAGCACATGCTCAGTCATAAACATTGGGCTATTTGGGGATCATCGACAAAGCAAATCTGGATTGAACCAGATTAAAATAGGGTGCAGTGTTGTATTGTACCTGCATGGGTCAGTAAACTTCCGTAGTAGATAAATCTTGCAGGGTGAAATCTCTGGCATGCAGAACACTCCATAGTGCATATTGGTCTTCTTATCATTGTACCTAGTAATCAATAAAAAATGTACATCAATGTTAACAATAATAATAACCTTGGTAAAATACATAATCTACATTACCATTACGAACAGTGTTTGTGTTTTTTTGTTACTTACAATGATGGAAGTTCAAAAAGCCTTGGAGTGTTTTCTGAGCTGCAAAGACAAACAATAAAATGAAACAAATAAACATACCACAAATGATTAAATAAAATAGTTATTGTCGAGAGTAGATAAATATGTCCTTACCTCTCTGGCACAGTGTAGAGGGATAGACAAACAGCCTGTTTCACAGACTTTCCAATTACCTCCTACAAACAGAGAACAAAATCAGTTTCACCACAACTAGTGTCATGACTCGACTCAAATTCATATGCCTTCGTTTGGATTCATGTAATCTCTCAACACTGCTGTCTAGTCATGGAAAAAGCATTGAATTAAAAAGATAACCGTTTCATGAACCTGCAACATGCAAAAAGTGTTCCTTGGGTATGTGGCGATCACAGGAGGCTGCTGAGGGGAGGACGGATCATAATAATGGCCGGAACGGAGCAAATAGAATGGCATTAAACACCTGGAAACTATGAGTTTGATGTATATGATACCATTGCACTTATTCCGCTTCAGTCATTACCACGAGCAGGTCCTCCCCAATTAAGGTGCCAACAACCTCTTGTGGTGGCGATGTGTAGCTTGTTACTGCAGTGAAATCCTATTACCACCGGAAAACAAAACAAAAGTTGGGAAGGAGAAGTGATGGACAAGGTAACTAAAAGTGTGGGAGACAGGAGGGAGAGCGGGATAGAATGCAGTATGAAAACTCTGTTGCGGAGAGTTAGTCAGATTTATATCTGCCTGGAACTCCTGGCAGAAGGCTTATAACTGCATGACTCAGCAGATTCTGAGCCAAGTTTCACACAGGCAGTGTGGGCCAAATTACTTTCTTATTTGTAAGAAAAACCTTGGCAATGTACTTCTTATGCCAGGGACCAAATTAAGTAGTGTACACTTCAGTACTAAAGGCAACGGAATATGGGTTTTACTGTGTATGCGTTTTAGACTTACAGCAGGTTTCTGTAGACACAACTCAATCACCCCCTCCATCATCCTCTTCACAAAGTGTAGGGACTTCTGAGAGTACGAAGGGAAGAGGAGCGGGCTCTCTGGATAAACCAATCAATTAGGTACAATGTCAGTTCAGTAAGGCAATCAGTCACAACAATAGAGAAATACAATGCCAAACCAATCTTCCGCCATCTAATTTCAACATGATGGATAACCACACACTTTATCATTTTTTTAAATAATATTTGAGCTTTATTTAACTAGGCACTTCCTGCATAGTTGTCTCTTCTGAGATTAAGATTATAGTTCACCTTTCAAGTGTGTGCTCTCCTGCAGAAACTTCAGCCATTGGTTCCCCTTGGTGTTGGGCGGAGACACTAGATCCTCATCCTCATCCTTCAGGTACTGCAAAAACAAAAGGACAAAAAGTGTGTCATTGTACACTGACCACACACACATACTAAAATATACACACAGACTGACTACGCTTGTACCTCACCTGACCGACCCGCTCGACATTAAAGTACTTCCCTTTCCGGTCAAACAGCTCTTCGTTCTGTCAGAGCAGAGGAGAGGGCATGTAATTGGCTAGCTGGTGAAAAGCTGTGGAAATTAAGTGCTATTCTATTTATCCAATATATCTTACCTCACTGAAGTGCTCAGACAGGAAGTCTGCCACAAAGGCAATGTCCTTCTGGGTCATCTGAGGTCAATGGGATAGATTGACATTATACCAACGGATGAGAAAATAATACACATGGAACCGTTTATCACACTACTTTCATCAACTCTTCCTCTGTCTCACATTCACAACCTGAATCTCACCTTATTGAGTTCTGGAGGGACGTGTTCCTCTGACATTCTTAGCATAGCTGCAGGATTTTTTTTTTTATTAAAACACTTGCATTTAATAATCAATTATATTTTAAATATACAAAATGTTCCATCAGTCGCTAAAAGGTGCTATATATCTCAAGCTCCCAAAAAAGGTGAGGTCTTACCTACATACAGCCACCGGAAAAAGGCTTTGAAGTTCTTCATGCTCTTGTCAATCACTCTGAGTAAGAGACAGACAGTGAGGAATGACATGAGGGGAAGAGGTTTAACAAACACCAGGGTTGAAGTCAACTCGAATTGTGTTATTAAAAGAACAAAATACGAATCTAATAGCATATCAATAAGCATGAAAGCTCACTGTAGAAGTTCGTTGGCTTTCAAAGTGAATGAACCCACAGCTGTAATGGCATCTATAACAAAACAGAAATATTCACATAACTTTAATTTGATAAAATCCTGTGAGCAGCTTAGAAAACAATTTTTTTACAAATGTTCCAGTCATGCAAATTACTAATGAGTGTCAGCCCAATTACAATGCACAATTACATCCACTTTAATCTTGTATTTATCAGTAAAGATACCACAGTCATGGTTTATGCAGGATCTAAGCACTGTACCTTCTATTGCTGCTGAGTCCAGGCCTAGAGGCTGGAACTTCTGTTTCCATAGAGACATCCCCTTCACCTCACTGAGGTGGTACAACAGAGCCTCTGAACCACTGGAGAGGGGAGAGGAAAAGAAGGGATGATGATTGGTATCACAATCATGATGCAATTTCTTGACATTTGCATCGTATGGTCCCGAAAAAGGGCATTATGGGCCACGATAAGTGAAGAGATAATTATTCATGTCAGTTGAGTTGCTACCTCTGCAGGTGGCTGATCACCAGCTTCTGAATGCTGGAGTAAGAAGTTTCTATAGACTGGCCCAGCTTCTTCAGCCCCTATGAAACACAAACAAATTCTATCAGTCTTACAAAGCTACAAAATGACCATCCACAATCATCCTCAATCTTTGAACAACTTTATTATTCAGCTCACCTTGACAGTCAGCTGATTCATGAGGAGAGCCTGTAGTTCAGGGCTGGTCAAAAATAGAGAATTTGGTTAAAAAAAACGTTTGACATCTCTAAATCAGTCTTTTCCATGTCAGATGAGGTTTATGATGTCCTGTAGTGCCACCTACAGGACACTTTGAAGTACTAAATCTCAAATGAAAGGCCTGTTGAACATGTTTTTGCATTAGTGCTCACAACTACATGCTCTATTACTTATTAGAAAGCATGTTGTGGAGGACGTGGTAGCGTACAAGGGTCATTGGACCACAGTAACGGTTCTCACCTCGACTGTCCCCATAGTAGAAGCTCCAGAAACTCATCCTGGACTTGTGTGCTGGTGTTCTTCTCCTAAAAAAGGAATTGGTTCAGATCATGTCTTTTAGGTGTGCTGTCATTATTGGAAAATGGGCTGGAGGCAGACTGAACGGGGCCCAGTTTCCTGATAGAACTTAGGCTCACAAGTGTTTTAAAATGATGCATCTTTCCTACAACGGCCGAAGATGTAACGGGTTTCCCGAAAGACTACGCAGAGAGAACCTTCGCTAAGTGCGTCATTGAGGCATGTGTCGATACTGATATGATTTAAAGAAAGGCAGCGCTGCTCTTTCAAATATTACCTTAACATTAAAATTATTCCACAATACTGACGACGGTTCAGCTCCTATGAGATATTATGACCTATGGCTACAAATATTGAGGAGGCTTATTCTAATGTTTACCCTATAATAATAATAATAATAATAATGCACTAAATCTTTGGCACATCAAGGCACACGTTACACATCATGAAATATATTGAGACAAATTACAGACAGTAGCCTACAACTACCAAAATAGAACGAATGAATGAAATGTATTTTTATATCATTGACATATATAGGCCTATAGCCTTTACTATATGTCTTTTAATTCAGTCATCTAGGTTTTCATTTGAAACATCTTTATATGCTTCACTTGTTTATAACAATTGCAAAAATATTGGCAACTTTGTATTTGTGTTCACATTCATTCTAAAGTTATTGGCGATAAACAGAAAGACAGCTAAACATCTTGATTTGTATTTAGAGATCTTCTCTGTATAAAGTGACGTAGAAAAAGCTCAAATATCTAACGACGCACTTAGCTGTTCCCACAAGTGGTCTGAGGCAGCCGTTAATTAACAAGCCTTTTCAAGTGCAACTTTAGTAACGATGGTATTGGGGAAAGGCTCGGAGATTCTAACAATGCTCCTACAAAGATTCTAACGATACTCCTACAAAGATTCTAACGATACTCCTACAAAGATTCTAACGATGAACTTAGCCTTAAGATGCTTTTGGGAAACCGGGCCCTAAACAGTGACCACTGACCTGAACGAACTTAGTGAGCCGAAGGTCCATCTGCATGAGGATATCCTCCCAAGCCTCACACATACAGGTGAGAGAGAGACGCAGGTACTGAAGGAACGATACAGAGAGACATAATAAGTTGGAGAGAGAAAGACCAACGGCCAGACTAGTCTGATGAATGCCCTCAAATATCAGCATGGAAATATGAACTATGCGGAGCCTTTTAGTCATATTAGTTACATAAGGAGGGCACTGACCTGCAGCAGAGTGGAGATGTGGGTGAACTTGCGTGCCATCCTGGTGACCTCAGGGAGACAGTCGGACAGCAGCCCCGTGTCGAGCTGGAAGAGACAACAAACATACACAGTGAAAGACCTCAAATAAGCGAAGAATATAGAAGATGACGGTCAAGATGGGTCAGAAACATGCTTCATTTCACTTAAATGTGGGCATAATGGATTACCTGGATGTAGCAGATCTCGGGGTCGTTGTCAGCTGACCTGATCTCTGTGATGATAGACAGGGACTTCAGGTCACTGGACAGACACAGGCTGCGACACGTCCCAGGAACCTGACGAAAAGAATCTGCTGGTTACATCATAGTCACTGCAGAGTGGGTGGCTGAACCAGTGCATAAGTGTGTGAGTGCAATCTTACCCCTGGTAAAGTGGCAATCTTATACATCCCATAGGCATACAGCTCCACAAAGCCGGAACCTCCACCAAGAACCAGGATGTTTAGTCTGCAGACAATTGACGATGTGGAAGTATTTGTATGTGTACATGAGATTGTGCGTTAACAAAGTGTTCAATAATAAAGCATGTGAAACTTTCAGCACACACCTCACTTCTCCTAACAGGTTCAGGATCTCGTCTGACTTCTCCTCACTACGAGACAGAGGGTTGGTTATGAAAAAACACGTATTCTAATGCAGACAAGATTGTCTGAAATATCATTTAAATTAATCATTGTTGCTGAAGATATATAAACATACCTGAATATCTTTGATGTAGTACTGTAGCTATGAATAAACAAAACATTCCTTTAGGGGGGGGCAGATGCGCAAAACAAGCAAAATGTACTGTTTAACACAAGAACCAAGAGTTTTCCTAAATGTACTTTACTTGAATAAATGTCAAATGGCTGATGTGTTGTCGGTGACATTATACAGACATGTTTACCTCTTGGGAAGAGTTGGCAACTTGGGAAGAAAAAGGTTGGACTCGTCTTCAGAGGTGTAGAATGAGTTGAGGACGCTGAAAGACAGGAGGTTTATATTTGACTATGCAGTTCACACACACTCAAATAGAAGTCTAGTGTAGCCACACATCCCCTCAACAGACCTGCTCTCCTCTAGCACCTCCATCCAGTGCATGCAGGACACAGGGTTCTCCACTGGAAACAAGTGAAGGATCTCTGCCTTCTCTGCATCACACAGCACCACCAGCTTAGTGTCCCCAAGGCTAAAGGCCAGGACTGAACACAGCACAGAGGACATACATTAGATAGACAGTGAAACAAATGCAGAGGCTGACACACTGAGCTGTAGTAAATATGTTGTGTTGAGTGTATGAAGGTTCATTGTTGTAACAGTGGTAAAGTAACGTAACTATGCAATGCTTCCAATGTGATTAGTAATTTAAGATAATCAGGTCCATCTCTTGCCATCCCTTACTTTTGCCATCAGGTCTCCAAGCAAGTGCAGTGATCTCCTTTCCCGTATTCTCATTGGGTGGCAAGCTCCAAACACGCTGGAAATTGGCAAGGCGATGCAGTAGCAGCTACAACACAAACACAGATTGACAGACAGATTAATAAAATTACTCCCAATATAAGCAAATGTGATCTGGCATTAATCTGGGTAGGAAACATATGGGGGGTTTCTTTCCCTACCTCGCCAGCAGTGTTCGCGAGGGCAATAAGATCCCTCTTTGGAGACCATGCCATACACAGAACAGGGTTGGGGAGCTGCTTCTCCCCCACTTGACGGAATGCAGGCATTTTAGTGGGCTTAAAATAGAACACAGAAGCATTAACAAGGGAATAAGTGGCAGTCAGTTTTGCTATACTTGTCAGTGAAGAAATAGCTAAATTGACAGTGCCTGAGTGAGTTTGGGAATAATCTACAATAGCCCAGACCAGGCAGTGAGACCTATCCAATAACCTTGTACCCAAGCTAATTGCAAATATTATGATAACTAACCCATTTCATCTGTGCTAATTGTGTATATGCGGAAGTGTTCGGTGAAAAAGATAACCTGTGGTGTATTCATTATTCGGATTCCGTAACAAAACGATTCGTCTGTTGCAAACGTTTACCGTTTACTCTAGGAACCAAAACGGTAACAAACAGAGCAAATGAAACGGTGATGGACATAGCTGCATTTGTCCAATAGAAACTCTCGTTTTCGTTGCAAAATGTTTTTCGTTTGGAGTAAAGTCGGATTCGGTTGCAAAACGTTTTGCAACGGAATCCGACTAAAGAAGACACCACATGTAATATCGTTCACCAAACACTTTCGCATACGCGCAATTAGCACAAATGAAACGGGTTAGTTATCATAATGAATACACCCCTGTCCTATCCGATGCAAAATAAAATACAAGACACCTTTATCAGTTAGCTAGCTAGCTTGCATGCTATACTATATAGTGCAAAGAGGCAACATTGTAATAATTATACAAAATGTTAGCTAGTTAGTTGACCCAAGATTTATCAACAAAAAAAATGGGTTGTAAAGTTCACTTGTCAATAGCTAACTAACTAGCTAGTCAACTTGCTAACAACAACTGCGAGGTAAAAATAAATAGCCAGTTATGGTATCTTACTGTGCTGGGATGTCTGAGGACTTACTATGTTACTGTTACTTTGAAACTAGCAATAAACAATACGCTAATGTTTACTTCTTTGCAGGATAATGTTAGTGTGATCTAGCTAGCTCCATATTCGCCACAGAGCGCGACACTGAATGAAGTCTTACCCAATCATGTTCAAGTCTGAATAGCCAATGAAATTGACGCAACGGGGACCCTGAAAGGACAAACTGAACTACTGTGCTGCTGCAGTGCAAATATCGCCTCTTCCTATCTGGCTCACTGATCAGGCTGCTACATAGAGATAGATAGAGGACAATCTCTTAAACGCTTCACCTGATATGGATGAAAATACCCTAAAATTAAAGTTGACAGTCTGCAATTTAACATCATAGTCATTGCATCATTTCAAAAAGTTCTGGAGTACAGAGCCAAAACAACAAAAAATGTGTCACCGTTCCAATAGTTTTGGAGCTCACTGTATCTAATAAATGTCTGGCCATTTTGTGAATGGGGATTGTCGCCTCTTGGATGATTGGGACACCAACCCACCTAGAGTTTAGTACAGGGGTGGCAAATAATTTTGGCTTGAGTGCCACATCGGGATAAAATAATTGAGTGGATGGCCGCATAGACCAATTTGTTTGTAAAAAGCAATTTGCGGGCCAGAAAAAGGTCAGTTATTTAAAATGTGTAGGTCAGTTATAACTTCAACATACTTTCTATCTAGTTTAAGACGTTGAACAGTTGCCAATAGTGTTTTTTAACTTAAAAAAAAATAGTTTTACTCAAACCTACAGGGGGCCGATTGAATGGGCTCGCATGTTTGGAAGGTTGCATGTTTTTTTCCACCCCTCGTCTAGAAGTTAATCATTTAATGGGTGAGGTAAAAAAATATATCTAAAAAAATAAGAAGAAATCTGAAGTATGTGATAAATGTCCATAAGTGTTAACTGACAGGATGTAAGGTCTGTCAACTCTGGCTGAAAGGATGATCAGATTTAAAAAGCTCAATTTCTATTCTTGCCAGACCATGAGTGAGTCTATTCGAAGTCACCACCAATTAATGCAGTTATTTTTAAACGAAACCCTCAACAAGGTACACTTAAGCTATTTCCATATATGAGATGGATAGTGTGAGTGCATGGGGCTTTGGAAAGATGAGTGGGGGTTTGGTTCTTGGGCAGTGAATGAAGGGTCAGTGCTGAAGGATAGTCAATGGTAAAGTGTTGTTGGGGTCAGTTGCTTGGCAGTGTGTGTGGGTGTGAGGGGGTTGATGGTTTGAGAGAGCAGTCCAATGAACATTCCTCCCTGCCCTGTCACTAGCACTTAACTGTAATCAGTAGATAGTTGGAGAACCGGAATAGCTCTGCGCTGTTAGGATCAACCGTCTGCGATATCGGCCCGCAAATAGACCAAGTGAGGCTGCAGAGTCAGAATGTGTCTGTGCCCTCTTAACCCAACCATGAGATGCGTCAACCATCAACCTTTCCAAGTGAAGTGAATAAATTGAGCTCAAGCAGAAAACTGGGTTACTACCAGTCACTCAGGGTATAAAATTCCGAGGCATCATTGAGACACAGCCTGCAGAGAGAGGCCAGAGAGTATTTCAAGGCTACTGGAGAGGATGGAGGCTCAGAGAAGGCAATAAACTTTTACCATAAGTTACCCTGGCCCCCAACCTCCATTGTGCATAAAACACTCATACACTGAAGAGTCTATACTAATAACACTGAAGAGTCTATACTAATAACACTGAAGAGTCTTTACCAACACTGAATATTATATAATAATAACACTGAAGAGTCTATAATAATAACACTGAAGAGTCTACAGTTGTGGCCAAAAGTTTTGAGAATGACACAAACATTAATTTCCACAAAGTTTGCTGCGTCAGTGTCAGGGCCAGGGGCTGGAACTCAAACGCAGACCAGAGTACAGTTCGATTCAAGGTGAATTTATTAACAACCAGAACCAACAGAGAAGTGAACTGAGCGGTATTGTTCTGGTAGAACAGAGGGTATCTGGTCCGGGATCCCACACCCTGTGTTTTGAGGTTCTGGGGAGTAATCTGAGTCCGAGGTTCAGGCTGGAATTTTAGTGGTACAACGATCCGCCGGGGACTGGAAGGTTGGTCTGGCTTTTATAGGTGAGTAGATTGCATGATGTGGACCAGGTGTGCTTGATAGACGTGATGGCCCACAGGTGAGTTGACCGGAGCACTGGAGACCACGCCCCCCCCAGCGATCTCAGAACAGCAAGAAAGAAGAATCACGACCGGGGGTTCGTGACAGTACTTCTTACGAGCGCTCTCAGGCGGTCCTCCAGGCTTCTCAGGGTGAGAGCGATGGAACGCCCGTATGAGGGCGGCATCCAGCACCTGCTGCCGGGGAACCCAGCTCCTCTCCTCTGGTCCATAGCCCTCCCAGTCGATGAGATACTGCACGCCGCGCCCCCGGCGACGGGAGTCCAAAATCCGGTGAACCGTGAACGCCGGATGGCCATCAATAAGCCGGGGGGGTGGAGGGGCCGGGAGAGGAGGGAGTAATGGGCTGATGAGGACAGGCTTAAGCAGAGATACATGGAAGGCAGGGTGGACCTTGAGTGTGGGAGGCAGTCGGAGACGGACGGGACCAATGAATTTAGGTGATAATTTCTTAGAGTCGGTCTTTAACGGGAGATCCCGGGTGGAGAGCCATACCTTGTCCCCCACGGAATAGGAAGGTGCAGGAGTTCGACGACGGTTGGCGTGACGCTTATACCGGGCAGAGGTCCTCAGAAGGGTGGACCGAGCTCGGTGCCAGGTGCGATGACATCTGTGGATGTAAGCTTGGACGGAGGGAACAGCTAACTCTCTCTCCTGAGAGGGAAACAACGGGGGTTGAAAACCATAGACGCATTGAAAGGGTGACAGACCTGTGGCAGATGTGGGAAGTGTGTTGTGGGCGTACTCCACCCATGGCAACTGAGATGTCCAGGAAGTGGGGTTGGAGGAAACCAAACAATGCAGGGTGGTCTCCAGTTTCTGGTTAGCTCTCTCCGCTTGGCCGTTAGCTTGAGGATGGAACCCAGAAGTCAGGCTAACGATGGCTCGGCAGAATGACTTCCAGACGGCTGAGGTGAATTGTGTGCCTCTGTCAGAGACGATGTCCAAGGGCAGGCCGTGGACCGTGAACACCACAGAGACCAGGAGTCCGGCAGTCTCCTTAGCTGTGGGTAGTTTGGGCAGAGGCAGATAACGTGCAAACTTGCTAAAACGATCCACCACAGTGAGGACCACAGTCATACCTCTCGAGGGTGGTAGCCCGGATACAAAATCCAGCGACAGGTGAGACCACGGGCGCAGAGACAAAGGTCTGGACATCAGTCCTCATCTCTGGCCACCAGAACCGTCTGCGCAGGAAGGCCAAAGTGCGAGCCACTCCAGGATGGCATGAGAGTCTGGAGGAGTGACCCCACTGTAATACAGATGGACGGACAGAGAGAGGCACAAACAGACGGCCTGGAGGGCCGTTACCTGGGTCAGGCTGGTGCTGCAGAGCCGTTCTCACCTCTCCCTCAATCTCCCAAATGGCTGCCCCAATGATACAGGTTCTGGGTATTATGGTGTCGGGTTCAGCAATAGTCTCCTCCTTCTCGAACAGCCGAGACAGAGCGTCGGGCTTCACATTCCTGGACCCGGGCCTGTAGGTAAGGGCAAAATTGAAGCGACCAAAGAAAAGAGCCCACCTGGCTTGACGAGGATTCAGGCGTTTAGCCGAGCGGATGTACTCCAGGTTTCTATGGTCGGTCCAAACCACGAACGGCTGATCGACGCCCTCTAGCCAATGTCACCACTCCTCGAGAGCCTTCTTCACGGCCAGCAGTTCCCGGTTCCCGACATCATAGTTTCTTTCTGTGGGAGATAAACGATGGGATAGAAAAGCACAAGGGTGAAGTTTGTTATCCTCGGGTGACCGCTGGGACAGGACTGCCCCCACGCCCACGTCCGAGGCGTCCACCTCCACAACAAACTGCCGGGACGAGTCAGGGTTAATGAGAATGGGAGCTGACGTAAACCTCTTCTTGAGATCCAAAAAGGCTCCTTCTGCCTCAGAGGACCAGTGAAACGGTCTAGCTGGGGAGGTAAGTGCAGTTAATGGTGCAGCAGTGCGGCTGTAATTTCTGATGAAACGTCTATAGAAGTTGGCGAACCCCAAGAATCTCTGTAGCTGTTTCCTGGTATCTGGTCGGGGCCAATCTAAGACTGCTCTCACCTTCTCCGGATCCATCCTCACCTGACCTCTGGCAATGATGTGGCCGAGGAAAGTGACTGTGGAGGCGTGAAACTCGCACTTCTCTGCCTTAACAAACAGGCGGTTCTCCAGGAGCCGATGGAGGACCTGTCGGACATGCTGGACGTGTTCGGCTTGACTCTGGGAAAAGATGAGGATATCATCAAGGTAGACAAACACAAATCTGCCCAGCATATCTCTAAGCACGTCATTGATTAGACACTGAAAAACGGCAGGCGAGTTAGACAGGCCAAAAGGCATAACCAGGTACTCAAAATGTCCCAGGGGGGTGTTGAAGGCCGTCTTCCATTCGTCCCCCTCACGAATTCGGACCAAGTGGTAGGCATTGCGGAGATCTAACTTCAAAAAACTGTAGCTCCCTGGAGAAATTCAAAGGCTGAGTTCATAAGTGCTAGTGGATACTTGTTCTTTACTGTGATGTCATTCAAACCTCTGAAGTCGATACATCGGGCGGAGGGTCCCGCCCTTCTTACCCACAAAGAAAAACCCGGCTCCTAGAGGTGATGACGGCGAGGCGGATAATCCCAGCCGCCAGTGAACTGGTAATGTACTCCTCCATTGCCAACCGTTCTGGTCTGGAGATGTTATACAGACGGCTCCGTGGAAACGTAGATCCAGGCAACAGGTCAATGGCGCAGTCATATGGTCGGTGCGGGGGAAGTGAGAGAGCCCTTTGTTTACAGAACACCTCCGAAATATTGTGGTACTCAGCAGGGATGGATGATAGTTCCGGCCGGTCTGGTTCGGGTTTCTGGCGGGTTACAGAAGAAGGCAGGGCAGACCGCAAACAACTGGCAAGACAGGCAGAACTCCAGTTATGAACCTTAGCAGATATCCAGTCAATGTGAGGATTATGTTTGGTCAACCAGGAGTGCCCCAAAACTAACGGTATTAAAGGTGAGTCAATAACATAAAAGGAGATTTCTTCAAAATGATTACCTGACAGCTGGAGCTGGACAGGGCAGGTACGGGTTGTTACTCGAGCAAGCAGCCTCCCGTTAAGTGTACTAGCCTCCAGTGGTTCCGTAAGCTGCTCCGTGGTTAATCCCTGCTGTCTAACTAATGTGGTGTCCAAAAAACTCTCGTCTGCCCCAGAGTCAATGAGTGCCTGGAGCTCCAGAGTCTGGTTTCTCCAGCAGATAGTGGCATGTAATTGGGTTCGTGGACGGGAAGACAGAGGTAGGGTTGCTCGGCTCGCTAGGATGCTCCCCCCGGCTAGCGAGCCCTCCGGTTTAATGGTCGTTTAGGACAATTGGCGATGTAGTGACCTGGGTGTCCACAGTAGAGGCAGGCGTTGTCTCCTCTTCGGCGTTCCTGTTCATCTGCACTGAGACGGTTCCGACCCAGCTGCATGGGCTCGCCCTCCGGGAACTCCTCTCGCCGCACGGGCCCCAGTGGAAGTACAGGACGAGGTAAAAGTCTAGATCCTACCGGAGCTGGGGAGTAATCTCCTCGGCGAGGGATGACGTCACAGCCAGGGTTGCGTTGTTTCTGCCGTCGTCTCTCCCGACAGCGATTGTCTATACGAATTGTCAAGGCAATGAGATTATCCAGGTTCACAGGTTCAGGGTGTGCCACCAGTTCATCCTTTAATTTTTCACTTAAACCATTGATAAACACAGCCAGCAGGGACTCCTCATTCCACCCACTCTCAACGGCCAACATTCGGAACTCAATGGCATATTCAGCCACGCTCCGGAGTCCTTGTTGGAGTGAGATCAGTCTCATAGAAGCGTCATTACCTTGGACCGGGTGGTCGAAAAAACCTTGGTCATCTCCGTGGTGAAAGCAACATAGGTGGTAGTAACCTGGTCCTGTCTCCTCCAGTGAACTGAAGCCCATTCCAACGCCGCTCCTCGCAGCAACCCGATGAGGTAGGCAATCTTAGATCTCTCTGTGGCATAGGTGAGGGGCTGGAGAGCAAAGACTAGACCACATTGCATGAGAAACGTCTTACACTGACCTAGGTTTCCATCGCACCTCTCCGGTGGGGAGACTCCACGGCTCCCTGGCGGGTTAGCTGCGGCTGATGCGGCCAGTCCGGGGGCTGGAGGAGGGTCTTGCAGGGAGTCCTGGAGGGTTCCCAGGCGGAGTGACAGGTTCTGAAGTTCTCCCATAATTTCCTGAAGCGTGGTGCTGTGCTGACCCAGGATTGCTCCCTGAGTGGAGACCGCGTGGCGGACTGGCTCCAGGTCTGCTGAGTCCATAATGGCCGGATCGTTCTGTCAGGGCCAGGGGCTGGAACTCAAACGCAGACCAGAGTACAGTTCGATTCAAGGTGAATTTATTAACAACCAGAACCAACAGAGAAGTGAACTGAGCGGTATTGTTCTGGTAGAACAGAGGGTATCTGGTCCGGGATCCCACACCCTGTGTTTTGAGGTTCTGGGGAGTAATCTGAGTCCGAGGTTCAGGCTGGAATTTTAGAGGTACAACGATCCGGCGGGGACTGGAAGGTTGGTCTGGCTTTTATAGGTGAGTAGATTGCATGATGTGGACCAGGTGTGCTTGATAGACGTGATGGCTCACAGGTGAGTAGACCGGAGCACTGGAGACCACGCCCCCCCCAGCGATCTCAGAACAGCAAGAAAGAAGAATCACGACCGGGGGTTCGTGACAGTCAGTGTCTTTAGATATTTTTTTCAGATGTTACTATGGAATAATAAGGAATAATTACAAGCATTTCATAAGTGTCAAAGGCTTTTATTGACAATTACATGAAATTGATGAAAAGAGTCAATATTTGCAGTGTTGACCCTTCTTTTTCAACACCTCTGCAATCCGTCCTGGCATGCTGTCAATTAACTTCTGGGCCACATCCTGACTGATGGCAGCCCATTCTTGCATAATCAATGCTTGGATTTTGTCAGAATTTGTGGGGTTTTGTTTGTCCACCCGCCTCTTGAGGATTGACCACAAGTTCTCAATGGGATTAATGTCTGGGGAGTTTCCTGGCCATGGAGCCAAAATATCGATGTTTTGTTCCCCGAGCCACTTAGTTATCACTTTTGCCTTATGGCAAGGTCCTCCATCATGCTGGAAAAGGCATTGTTCGTCACCAAACTGTTCCTGGATGGTTGGGAGAAGTTGCCCTCGGAGGATGTGTTGGTACCATTCTTTATTCATGGCTGTGGTCTTAGGCAAAATTGTGAGTGAGCCCACTCCCTTGGCTGAAAAGCAACCCCACACATGAATGGTCTCAGGATGCTTTACTGTTGGCATGACACAGGACTGATGGTAGGGCTCACCTTGTCTTCTCCGGACAAGCTTTTTTCCGGATGCCCCAAACAATCGGAAAGGGGATTCATCAGAGAAATTGACTTTACCCCAGTCCTCAGCAGTCCAATCCCTGTACCTTTTGCAGAATATCAGTCTGTCCCTGATGTTTTTCCGGGAGAGAAGTGGTTTCTTTGTTGCCCTTCTTAACACCAGGCCATCCTCCAAAAGTCGTTGCCTTACTGTGCGTGCAGATGCACTCACACCTGCCTGCTGCCATTCCTGAGCAAGCTCTGTACTGGTGGTGCCCCGATCCCGCAGCTGAATCAGCTTTAGGAGACGGTCCTGGCACTTGCTGGACTTTCTTGGGCGCCCTGAAGCCTTCTTCACAACAATTGAACCTCTCTCCTTGAAGTTCTTGATGATCCGATAAATGGTTGATTTAGGTGCAATCTTACTGGCAGCAATATCCTTGATTGTGAAGCCCTTTTTGTGCAAAGCAATGATGATGGCACGTGTTTCCTTGCAGGTAACCATGGATGACAGAGGAAGAACAATGATTCCAAGCACCACCCTCCTTTTGAAGCTTCCAGTCTGTTATTCAAACTCAATCAGCATGACAGAGTGATCTCCAGCCTTGTCCTCGTCAACCCTCACACCTGTGTTAACGAGAGAATCACTGACATGATGTCAGCTGGTCCTTTAGTGGCAGGGCTGAAATGCAGTGGAAATGTTTTTGGGGATTCAGTTCATTTGCATGGCAAAGAGGGACTTTGCAATTAATTGCAATTCATCTGATCACTCTTCATGACATTCTGGAGTTTATGCAAATTGCCATCATACAAACTGAGGCAGCAGACTTTGTGAAAATTCATATTTGTGTCATTCTCAAAACCTTTGGCCACGACTGTATACTAATAACACTGAAGAGTCTATACTAATAACATTGAAGAGTCTATACTAATAACAGCTTGTTCAGAGGCTCAGCGGTAGGTCTCGGGTCGAGGAGTAAACTCAACTGGCCACAGTTACAGTTCAGAGAGAAGGGCGATGTCAAGCTTTGACCCAATATCAGCATCAGTTCCTAACCCAGCCTGTTACTGAGAGAGCCTGAACTTCCTCCTCCACCATATTTATCCCACTGGCCACATAATGGTTGAATCAACATTGTTTCCAAGTCATTTCAATTAAATTACTTTGAACCAATGTGGAATAGACATTGAATTGAGACCTGTGCCCAGTGGGATGGTAATAACAGATGCACATACTCTGTAGGTAGCAGAGTACACACATTTTTCATGACCACCAGCTGTGTGGGTTTGACAGTGCAACATGGTAAGGTACAAAGAGAAAAGCCCCTCAGTTCTATGTGTCAGATGGTGTGTATGTGTGAGTATTTTGTTCTGCGTATGCAAATACCCCACACCTCAAATACCCCACACCTCTCTCTCTCTCTCTCTCTCTCTCTCTCTCTCTCTATATCACACTCTCTCTCTTCTTCTCGCTCTCACCAGCATTCTGGCTGTGAAACCTGAGCCCGGGGCCAAATATAGCCAGACACAGTGAGCGGTCAGACGCTGGGACAGATGGGACAGCAGGCCACAGTGGAGGAACCACTCAAGTAGACTTCAACCTGCTCACAGTGCTCGCATTCACTGCCCGACCAAATAAGCTACTCTGCTGAGAAAATACACTTCTGTCTATTCTCACAGACATATAGTCTTAACAACAAACTGGAACTACTAGACTGGGACAATACCTTTGGACAACAACTTGAAGGTAAGGCTGTCCTTTCTCATTTCTTGTTGACATTATTAGTGGAATGTCCTGGAGGCGCTGTTGTTTCTTTCGTTTTATATTGAAATGCTACTTACAGCATATCAGCAATCAAGAGATCCTTAGAATTTTGGATATTAGAAAACCGCTTAGAAAACCTGTAGATATCAATTTACTGTCAGTGTATGTGAGGATATTCACTTTGGCATTTGAGATCAGGTTAGTGTCAGGGCTACAAGTAAAATATAGTTATTTTCACAAGATATTCAAGTTATATTAAAGTACAGTTGAAGTCGGAAGTTTACATACACTTAGGTTGGAGTCATTAAAAATCGTTTTTCAACCACTCCACAAATGTCTTGTTAACAAACTATAGTTTTGGCAAGTCGGTTAGGACATCTACTTTGTGCATGACACAAGTCATTTTTCCAACAATTGATTACAGACAGATTATTTCACTAATAATTCACTGTATCGCAATTCCAATGGGTCAGAAGATTACATACACTAAGTTGACTGTGCCTTTAAACAGCTTGTAAAATTCCAGAAAATTATGTAATGGATTTTGAAGATTCTGATAGGCTAATTGACATAATTTGAGTCAATTGGAGGTGTACCTGTGGACTTATTTCAAGGCCTACCTTCAAACTCAGTGTCTCTTTGCTTGATATCATGGGAAAATCAAAAGAAATCAGCCAAGACCTCCACAAGTCTGGTTCATCCTTGGGAGCAATTTCCAAACGCCTGAAGGTACTACGTTCATCTGTACAAACAATAGTACGCAAGTATAAACACCATGGGACCACGCAGCCGTCATACCGCTCAGGAAGGAGATGCGTTCTGTCTCCTAGAGATGAACGTACTTTGGTGCGAAAAGTGCAAATCAATCCCAGAACAACATCAAAGCACCTTGTGAAGATGCTGGAGGAAACAGGTACAACATTATCTATATCCACAGTAAAACAAGTCCTATATCGACATAACTTGAAAGGCTGCTCAGCAAGGAAGAAGCCACTGCTCCAAAACCGCCATATCAAATCCAGACTACGGTTTGCAACTGCACATGGGGACAAAGATCGTACCTTTTGGAGAAATGTCCTCTGGTCTGATGAAACAAAAATAGAACTGTTAGGCCATAATGACCATCATTATGTTTGGAGGAAAAAGGGGGAGGCTTGCAAGCCGAAGAACACCATCCCAACCGTGAAGCACGGGGGTGGCAGAATCATGTTGTGGGGGTGCTTTGCTGCAGGATGGACTGGTGCACTTCACAAAATAGATGGCATCATGAGGGAGGAAAATTATGTAGATATATTAAAGCAACATCTCAAGACATCAGTCAGGAAATTAAAGCTTGGTCGCAAATGGGTCTTCCAAATGGACAATGACCCAAAGCATACATCCAAAGTTGTGGAAAAATGGCTTAAGGACAACAAAGTCAAGGTATTGGAGTGGCAAAGCCCTGACCTCAAGTCACAAAGCCCTGACCTCAATCCAATAGAACATTTGTGGGAATAACTGAAAAAGCGTGTTCAAGCAAGGAGGCCTACAAACCTTATTCAATTACACCAGCTCTGTCAGGAGGAATGGGCCATAATTCACCCAACTTATTGTGGGAAGCTTGTGGAAGGCTACCCGGAAACGTTTGACCCAAGTTAAACAATTTCAAAGGCAATGCTACCAAATAGGAACTGAGTGTATATAAACGTCTGACCCACTGGGAATGTGATGAAATAAATAAAAGCTGAAATAAATAATCCTCTACTATTATTCTGACATTTCACATTCTTAAAATAAAGTGGTGATCCTAACTGATCTAAGACAGGGCATTTTTACTAGGATTAAATGTCAGGAATTGTGAAAAACTGAGTTTAAATGTATTTGGCTAAGGTGTATGTAAACTTCCGACTTCAGCTGTACATTACAATGGAAGTACTAAGTGATAGCAGAAACAGTGATAGCAGAAATGACGTACTCTGTTCTATTCTGTAATTGACGGCATTGATGACAATGACCATTGACAGTAGCCATTGACCTTTTGTCAATTAGTTATATTTTTTTTTATATTCCCCATTTTTAATATTCCCCATTCATATTTAATCAATGTTGTAAAGGTAATGCATTTTTTCACATGGAAAATAACAGGCTCTGAAGTGAATACTGTCCCTTGTGCCTGACTGTGTATACATATGTGTGTATGCATGTGTGTGTCTTGTGTGAGCTCATGTATGTGTTATACAGCAGTGTGTTTAAAGGGCCCTTATTGAGGGTGGGGTTGTGCTGCTGCTGTGAAACATAGCCCAAGGGGATTCAAAATAACAACAGCCGGTCTCCTGGACGCCATAGAAGGCAGAATGTCACACTCGTATATGTGCAGTATACCACACTGACACACAAACACACTCAGAGTGACTATTGCAAGTACTGTTTCATTCACACGCTCAATCCTCTACATTATAGTCATGGAGCTCAAATGTACAGTAGCCTACTGTACACACCTATGTTCCCAAGCACATTCTACATAGGCATATAGATGCTTCTACTTTCATCTGATGTGTGTTCCAGAAGTGACAGAGCTATGCTTGAGCTATTGACCACTGTCAGTGGAGAGTTTCATAAATGTGTGGTATGACCAAAACAAACACTTTCCCGCTGTGAAGGTGCGCACATGTGGGTGTGTGTGTTTGTGTGGCTGCCGCTGTAGTGGATCTAGTCTTTTGCAGTGTATGGACAGTACAACTCTAATTATAACAGAATTATCATGGTTAAAACTTTCATTATTTTATACTTGTAGTGAATTGTTGCAGAGACAGAGAAAGAGGGGGAGAGAGAGAGAGAGAGAGAGAGAAGAATAAGGAAGCGAGAGTAGAGTGAGGGAAATAGACGATTAGGGAGAAGGAGGGATGGTGACAAATGCCAGTCATGCACACTTTGACCTCCCGAAAGCCTTTGTTAATACCAACCAGCTGAGCCCAAAGAATGCCAGCCTAAATCATCCTCAACTGTAGGTTGATGAGGGAGGGTGTGTTTCGGTTCACTGTGAGGTCTGTTTTTATTTATTCAAATGACTATCTGTGTTGTTTATAGTTAGTGTCTGGCTGTATCTACTGTGTTAACTGAATGTCATATTCGTGTGTGTGTGTTTCAGGATGCAGGACGGGAGCTGGAATCAGTCCCTCCCCCTCTCTCTGCTTATGAAGGATGGGGGCAGGGTTCTAGAGGGAGACGGGGGGGTGTTCTCAGAGACGTCGTCTGATGGGGATCTGTACCTGGACTCTATGGTGGATATGGACGCCGGAGTCGGAGACTTTTCAGATCTTACCGCCTTCCTCAGCCAAGACGAGATCAACCGCAGCCTGGACCTGGCTCGGGAGGCCTTCAGTGATGCAGAAGACCGGGGAGTCCCTGTCTCCCCTATTCCCAGAACCCAGGAGCCAGCTCTCTATTTCCCTTCCCCCGCCCCCCTCAACACCACAGAATACCTGACCAAAAGCCCCAGCTTCCCCCACCAAACCAAAGCCCCCTCCCCAGATGACAGCCACTCAGTAAAAGTCACCTCCAGCCAGAGTTTCCACCTCAGCAGGCCCATACAGGCCACATGCGAAGCCATGGCCTTGCCTGAGAAGTTTGTCTGCCACAAGAACATCACCCCAGTCTACAAGCAGGACAAGCCCCGACTGGTCCATGAGGGCTTGGAGCTGAATGAACGGGCTGCCTCCGCCACTGAGTTCTGTAGCCGTGCTGCCACCTTCATCGAGGAGCTGTCCTCCATCTTTAAAGGCTCCGCCCGGCCGGAGCAAACGGGGGAGGAAGACTCCTCCTCTCCCGACAGCGGGTATCTCTCTCCTAAGAGCCACTGGCCGGCCCCCCAGGGCTCTGCCTCTGTCCCCCCACAGTCTCTCATCCAACAAGGGGCACCACAGCAGTGTGAGCCAGGCTTGGGTATCCAGCCAGCAAGCATGATGGGTGGAATAAGTGTGACGGGTGACCCTCCTCTGAGTGTGACGGGGGTGCCAATTGTCTCTGGTCTGATGAGTGTGAATGAGTTGATGGGGGAGCAGCAGCACAGTGAAGCCCAGTTGATAGGGAAGCAGCAGCACAGTGGAGCCCAGTTGATAGGGAAGCAGCAGCACAGTGGAGCCCAGTTGATGGGGGAGCAGCAGCACATTGAAGCCCAGTTAATGGGGAAGCAGCAGCACAGTGGAGCCCAGTTGATGGGGGAGCAGCAGCACAGTGAAGCCCAGTTAATGGGGAAGCAGCAGCACAGTGGAGCCCAGTTGATAGGGAAGCAGCGGCACATTGGAGCCCAGTTGATGGGGAAGCAGCAGCACAGTGGAGCCCAGTTGATGGGGGAGCAGCAGCACAGTGGAGCCCAGTTGATGGGGAAGCAGCAGCACAGTGGAGCCCAGTTGATGGGGGAGCAGCAGTACATTGGAGCCCAGTTGATGGGGGAGCAGCGGCACAGTGGAGCCCAGTTGATGGGGGAGAAGCTCAGTGGAGCCCAGAGCGTAGATGGAGACCTGTCACTGCCACACTTCACCCAGAAGCTGAAGAGCCAGGAGGTGGCAGAAGGACACACCATCCAACTGGAGTGCAGGGTGGCAGGAAACCCTCAGCCGCTGGTCAGGTGAGGAGAATGGTGCTAGGTGGAAGTCTGATTTGGTTGTGATCATATTGGTGATGAGTATCAGTAGAATGAGACAGTTAACACCAGTGGTAGAACACAAGAGGTTCATTGTGTGCATTATCAGTATAGTAAATATGACTTCTGCATGTTCCTCAACATAAACTCAAGTTAAGTTATACGCTACTGTATGTCTGTTTATCCTTTTATTAAGATCTCCAATGGTATGTGTTACCCATTTGATGTAGTGGGTAAACATCAGACCTCTGTCATCATACTATATTTACTGCTATCGTTGCAAGGCAGTTGATCCTTTTGTTGGTCTGACACCAATTTCCTTCACCTCTAAGGGAAGTGGATCCCCATGGTGGTGACTTTTGAAACGATCCCCCTCGGTAAGGGAGTCAAATCAAACACACTGACTCCAGTGGAGGCTGATGAGGGGAGGACGGCTCATAATAATGGATGGAACGAAGCAAATGTTTGATGTATTTGATACCATTCCACGGATTCCTCTCCAGCCATTACCATGAGCCCGTCTTCTCCAATTAAGTTGCCAGCAACTTTCTGTGACTGACTCCCCATTTGGACGTACGTGGTAACTTTGGAGTTTTGTTGTGAGAGGATTTGGATATAGGCCGAAAAAGATCAGACTAAAACACTTGGGCACATACTCATATAGAGTGGTGTCTGCGGTAGGAAGCAGAGTCTTCAATCAGAGATAGGGTTGCTCGATGTGTGTGGGAGCGGGATGTTGAGGGAGTGGGAGGAGGTAGGAGGTGAGAGCTGTTGGGTGTCGATAAGGCCTCCTCGGAACACCTGCTGTGGGGTTGGGACAGTTCAACTGTGTGTAACCACAGTAACCGATAAGCCTTGCAACCAGGTGCTAGTGGAGACGTTGTCAGGTCAGGGAGTTTCTGCCTGGGCAGTCATTCTGCTCTTTTTTTTTTAATATAGCACCCCCTGGCTGTAGGGATTTGGACCAGTCCCCCCTGAAACTAAGCTGAGACACTTTTCAAACAGAAATTAATTTACTGTGCCCAATGGACTCAGGCTGTACAAGCCTTTATTTGTTATTGTCTAGTTGAGGCGTGGAGTTCATTTTGAGGAGAAGGCCTTCATCCTGCCTGGTTGAGGTTGACTAACCCTGGAGGGTGGAGGTGAGAGGAGGCCCGGATGTTCTGGGGAGTTTCGGCCCGGCTGAGGTTTGTGTAATCCTGGGTACAGAGGGTAAGAGTCCTGGGGGCCGTGGTTCTGATATGGTTCTCTCCTGTCCTGGTGAGCTATAAGGGGCCTCTTCCTCTGCTGTATAAATAGTCTCTAGGCCAACAGGAGTCAGGACCTGAAACGTAAGCAATGCCATGACACAGCGTTTTCGGTCACTCTCCACCTCTTCACCTCTCCACACCTTCTTGGGAAATATGAAGGTTGTAGTGTAGTGTTGTATTTAACCAATAGGAGACATGACTGAATACCCATACTAGCGTACTGTACCACATACTTAAACTGCATACTAATTTCGCTGTTTGATGTAATAGAATTCACTCCTCTTTTCCGAGTCCATATATTTACGCGCTGTACCAAAATGAAGGAATGTTGGGAGTCAACGCAATCGCGCATTAGATTAAGCCTTCAGAGTACTATTTTCGAAATTTCAGATACTATTTAGTATGCTAGTATGAGTATTCGGACATGACCAGTGTAGCAATGCAGACATGGAGAGGGGGAGAGTAAAAGAGAGAGGAAGAGGGGGAGAGGTTAATATGGGCTGAGACTGGAATATTGTTTTTGTTGTATATATAAACTGAACAAAAATATAAACGCAACATGCAACAATTTCAAAGATTTTACTGAGTTACAGAAATTAGTCAACTGAATAAATTCATTAGACCCTAATCTATGGATTTCACATGACTGGGAATACAGATATGCATCTGTTGGTCACAGATCATTTAACAAAAAAGGTAGGGGTGTGGATCAGAAAACCAGTCAGATATGGTGTGAACCACCACTTGCCTCATGCAGCGCAACATCACCTTCACATAGAGGGTTTTCACATGGAATGTTTTTCCACTCCTCTTCAATGGCTGTGTGAAGTTGCTGGATATTGGCGGGAACTGGAACACGCTTACGTACACGTCAATCCAGAGCATCACAAACATGCTCAATGGGTGACATGGCTGGTGAGTATGCAGGCCATAGAAGAAATGGGAATGTTCAGCTTCCAGGAATTGTGTACAGATCTTTACAACATGGGGCCGTGCATTATCACGCTAAAACAAAAGGTGATGGCGGTGGATGAATGGCACGACAATGGACCTCAGGATCTCGTCACGGTATCTCTGTGCATTCAAATTGCCATTGATAAAATGCAATTGTGTTCATTGTCCGTAGCTTAAGCCTGACCTTACCATAACCCCAGAGTGCCACCATGGGGCACTCTGTTCACGACGTTGACATCAGCAAACCACTCGCCTACACAACGCCATCTGCCATCTGCCAGTACAGTTGAAACCGGGATTAATCCGTGAAGCGCACATTTCTCCAGCGTGCCAGTGGCCATCGAAGGTGAGCATTTGCCCACTGAAGTCGATTATTAACGCCAAACTGCAGTCAGGTCACGATTACGCAAATGAGCTTCCCTGAGACGGTTTCTAACAGTTTGTGCAGAAATGCTTCGGTTGTGCAAACCCATAGTTTCATCAGCTGTCCGGGTGGCTGGTCTCAGACGATCTGGCAGGTGAAGAAGCCGGATGTGGAGGTCCTGGGCTGGCGTGGTTACATGTGGTCTGCAGTTGTGAGGCCGGTTGGACGTACTGCCAAATTCTCTAAAATGACGGCTTATGGTAGAGAAATTAACATTAAAATCTCTGGCAGCAGCTCTGGTGGACATTCGTGCAGTCAGCATGCCAATTGCACATTCCTTGAGACATCTGTGGCATTGTGTTATGTGACAAAACTACACATTTTAGTGTGGCCTTTAATTGTAACCGGCACAGGGTCAACCTGTGTAATGATCATGCTGTTTAATCTGCTTCTTGATGTGCCACACCTGTCAGGTGGATGGATTATCTTGGCAAAGGGGAAATGCTCACTAAACAAATTTCTGAAAAATAAGCTTTTTGTGCGTATGGAACATTTCTGGGATCTTTTATTTCAGCTCATGAAACATGGGATCAACACTTTACATGTTGCGTTTATATTTTTGTTCAGTATAGTTGATTTATGTGTGAATGTTGCTTGTATTATCAGTCTGGGATTGTGATTTGCATGTTTAGAAGTCTTGAATTATCTATGCATTGTTCATGTGGAATTGAGGTCTTGTTTACTTCAAGTCATGGGGATCTGGATAGGACATCACGCAGATGTTTTGTCACTTATTTTGTCCTGCAGATACCCACTTTTAAGGCTTGACTTGTTTTCTGTCTATTGACACTAGGTGGCACTATGGTATTTATAATTCATAAAGATGTTGCACAATGTCTTCACAGTCCCCAATGGAATCTGCAATGTCTAGGAAGTTCAAATGACATCCCAGTATTAAATGAATATGTTGACAACATGTTGACATAGATGTGTAAGAACATCTACTGGTGTTGGTTTCACTGGTATGAACAAATGTCAGGGGTTTTCCACCTCAACATCCAGACAACTGCTTCAGTTGTGTATATTTTGTGTGTTCTCCAGGTAAATGGATGGTGTATCAGGGTAAATACAGTGGGGTTAAAAGGCTGAGCTAAGGCGTTTCATAAACACACTGTTCTTCTGCTCTTCATCCATCTCACTCACCAGGACAGACACACAATAACATTCAGACTGCCTCTGGGACTGGTGTGTGGTATAAAGAGAACAGGCCTCGTATCCTGGTGAAGACTATTCAAATCAAATCAAACTTTATTTGTCACATGCGCTGAATACAAGTGTAGTGTGTAGACCTTACCGCGAAATGCTTACTTACAAGCCCTTAACCAACAGTGCAGTTCAAGAAGAGTTAAGAAAAAATGTACCAAATAAACTGATGTATTTTTTTTTTTTTTAAGTAACACAATAAAATAACAATAACGAGGCTACATACAGGGGATACCGGTACCGAGTCAGTGTGCGGGGGTACAGGTTATAATAAACAGCGACAACGTTGTTACGGTGTCAACGTAAAAAGTCAGGTTGCCATTTTATTAATTGTTCAGCAGTCTTATGGCTTGGGGGTAGAAGCTGTTTGGTCCTAGACTTGAAGCTCCGGTACCGCTTGCAGTGCGGTAGCAGAGAAAACAGTCTATGACTAGGGTGGCTGGAGTCTTTGACAATTTTATGGGCTTTCCTCTGACACTTCCTGGATGGCAGGAAACTTGGCACGGGATTAGCGGGATTTCTTATAAGTGTCCGGATTAGTGTCCCGCTCATTGGAAGCGGAAGCTATAGCCTTTAGCTCGATGTGGATGTTGCCTGTAATCCATGGCTTCTTGTTGGGATATGTACGTATGGTCACTGTGGGGACGATGTCAGGGAAATTTTGAGTACCAGAGAATCCATGTCAAAAGAAAATCACTTTCCCTGTAAAATTCTACACAATATTACTGGTTCTGGACTGGCCCTAGTTCTATAATACACCATGGTCCAAACACACAGTCGTGAAGAGGGCACGACAAAGCCAATTCCCCCTCAGGAGACTGAAAATATTTGTCATGGGTCCTCAGATCCTCAAATGTTTCTACAGCTGCACCATCAAGAGCATCCTGACTGGTTGCATCACTGCCGGGTATGGCAACTGCTTGGCCTCCGATCACAAGGCACTGCAGAGGGTAGTGCGTAAGGCTCAGTACATCACTGCGGCCAAACTTCCTGCCATCCAGGACCTCTATATCAGGTGGTGTCAGAGGAAGGCCCTAAAAATTGTCAAAGACTCCAGCCACCCAAGTCATACACTGTTTTCTTTGAATTGATTTTGATTTGATTTGAGAGGTCATATCCCCTCCTACATTGCAGACAAGGAATAAGTAACATCTTCATTCGAGGTGTACAGGGATCTTATACCTCTACAATACACCCAATCAGCTCCAGGTGTGGAGAGGCATACCAGTATGTAAACATTGGGTTTGGCATAGCAGACAGTGTAAATTGCGCCCAGGCCTTGTAGGCGCTGTATGGATTTATGCATGCACGGTTTGTTTACATAGGCCAAGTTGGGTCTGCATGTGTGTGAGGATTTTAAGGATGAAGTTACCTCCCTGCGTGTGTGAGGATGTTAAGGATGAATATACCTCCCTGTGTGTGTGTGTGTGTCACAGTCACATCTGTTCTAAAGGTTATGTTGTTTCATCAACATTTTACAATGTTTAGCATTTAGCCTGCATATTCCTTGCTATTTAATTATTATATTTTAAGAATGACATACAAATAAACCAAACACACACAACCACAGAGGAAACTTGAGGAAGATGAGGAATAATGCGATGAAATCCAAACAAGGCAGCTATTCCATCACCAGGAGCACACAGCATTCCCTACGCTGATGTTGGAATTTGTCATCAAACATAGGATTCTTGTTTAAATTAAAAGCTCCTATTTGCACAGTCAATGTTGACTTTCCCCCCCTCCTTGTGTAACAGATAACTCAGCTATAGCTGTAATCCATATCAGTTACATCATATGGTACCATAGGGCTACGGTAATCATCATCATCATATATTGAGACTGGACAGACATGGGTAGAAGTGAGATTCAAATGAGAAAAGAGAGAGCGAGAGCGAGAGTGATAGGGGAGAGGGGGTAAAGGAGATGTTGGCAGAGTGTGATGTTGCTAGTAGTAAAGCGATACAGTTGAAGTCGGAAGTTTACATACACCTTAGCCAAATACATTTAAACTCAGTTTTTCACAATTCCTGACATTTAATCCAAGTAAAGATTTCCCTGTCTTAGGTCAGTTAGGATCACCACTTTATTTTAAGAATGTGAAATGTCAGAATAATAGAAGAGAGAATGATTTATTTTAGCTTTTATTTCTTTCATCACATTCCCAATGGGTCAGAAGTTTACATACACACAATTAGTATTTGTTAGCATTGCCTTTAAATTGTTTAACTTGCGTCAAACATTTTGGGTAGCCTTCCATAAGCTTCCCACAATAAGTTGGGTGAATTCTGGCCCATTCCTCCTGACAGAGCTGGTGCTATAGGATTGAGGTCAGGGCTTTGTGATGGCCACTCCAATACCTTGACTTTGTTGTCCTTAAGCCATTTTGCCACAACTTTGGAAGTATGCTTGGGGTCATTGTCCATTTGGAAGACCCATTTGCGACCAAGCTTTAACTTGCTGACTGATGTCTTGAGATGTTGCTTCAATATATCCACATATTTTCCTCCCTCATGATGCCATCTATTTTGTGAAGTGCACCAGTCCATCCTGCAGCAAAGCACCCCCATAAAATGATGCTGCCACCCCTGTGCTTCACGGTTGGGATGGTGTTCTTCGACTTGCAAGCCTCCCCCTTTTTCCTCCAAACATAACGATGGTCATTATGGCCAAACAGTTATATTTTTGTTTCATCAGACCAGAGGACATTTCTCCAAAAAGTACGATCTTTGTCCCCATGTGCAGTTGCAAACCGTAGTCTGGCTTTTTTTATGGTGGTTTTGGAGCAGTGGCTTCTTCCTTGCTGAATGGCCTTTCAGGTTATGTTGATGTAGGACTCGTTTTACTGTGGGTATAGATACTTTTGTACCTGTTTCCACCAGCATCTTCACAAAGGTCCATTGCTGTTGTTCTGGGATTGATTTGCACTTTTTGCACCAAAGTATGTTAATCTCTAGGTGACAGAACGCGTGCGTCACCTTCCTGAGCGGTATGACGGCTGCGTGGTCCCATGGTGTTTATACTTGCGTACTATTGTTTGTACAGATGAACGTGGTACCTTCAGGCATTTGGAAATTGCTCCCAAGGATGAACCAGACTTGTGAAGGTTTACAATTTCTTCTCTGAGTTCTTGGCTGATTTCTTTTGATTTTCCCATGATGTCAAGCAAAGAGGCACTGCGTTTGAAGGTAGGCCTTGAAGTACATCCACAGGTACACCTACAAATGACCCAAATTATGTCAATTAGCCTATCAGAAGCAAGCTGTTTAAAGGCACAGTCAATTTAGTGTATGTAAACTTGTGACCCACTGGAATTGTGATACAATGAATTATAAGTGAAATCATCTGTCTGTAAACAATTGTTGGAAAAATTACTTGTATCATGCACAAAGTAGATGTCCTAATCGACTTGCCAAAACTATAGTTTGTTAACAAGAAATTCATGGAGTGGTTGAAAAACAAGTTTTAATGACTCCAACCTAAGTGTATGAAAACTTCCAACATCAACTGTATCTATCCATAGATACCTGGCTGTGGAGCTAGCCTTGGTAATATGGACAAGGTTCATTATCTGTCATAGCAACTTCTTAGGAAGGGTCATGATTTAAAAAATATTTCACCTTTATTTAACCAGGTAGGCCAGTTGAGAACAAGTTCTCATTTACAACTGCGACCTGGCCAAGATAAAGCAAAGCAGTGCGACAAAAACAACAACACAGAGTTACACATGGGATAAATAAACGTACAGTCAATATATGTAAAGTGTGTGCAAGTGTAGTAAGATTAAGGAGGTAAGGCAATAAATAGGCCATAGTGGCCAAATAATTACAATTTAGCATTAACACTGGAGTGATAGAGGTGCAGTTGATGATGTGCAGGTAGAGATACTGGGGTGCAAAATAGCAACAACAAAAAAATAACAATATGGGGATGAGGTTGTTGAGTGTGCTATTTACAGATTGGCTGTGTACAGGTACAGTGATCGGTAAGCTGTTCTGAAAGCTGATGCTTAAAGTTAGTGAGTCTCCAGCTTCAGTGATTTTTGCAATTCGTTCCAACGAGAGCATACAGGTCGCAGTGGTGGGTAGTATATGGGGCTTTGGTGGCAAAACGGATGGCACTGTGATATTTGCTGAGTAGAGTGTTGGAGGCTATTTTGTAAATGACATCGCCGAAGTCAAGGATCGGTAGGATAGTCAGTTTTACGAGGGTATGTTTGGCAGCATGAGCGAAGGAGGCTTTGTTGCGAAATAGAAAGCCGATTACAGATAAAATTTTGAATTGGAGATGCTTAATGTGAGTCTGGAAAGAGAGTTTACAGTCTAACCAGACACCTAGGTATTTGTAGTTGTCCACATATTCTAAGTCAGAACCGTCCAGAGTAGTGATGCTAGGCGGGCGGGCAGGTGCGGGCAGCAATCGGTTGAAGAGCATGCATTTAGTTTTACTAGCATTTAAGAGCAGTTGGAGGCCACGGAAGGAATGTTGCATGGTATTGAAACTCGTTTGGAGGTTTGTTAACACAGCGACCAAGAAAGGGCAAGATGTATACAGAATGGTGTCGTCTGCGTAGAGGTGGATCAGAGAATCACCAGAAGCAAGAGCGACATCATTGATATATACAGAGAAAAGAGTTGGCCAGAGAATTTAACCCTGTGGCACCCCCATAGAGACTGCCAAAGGTCCGGACAACAGGCCCTCCGATTTGACACACTGAACTCTATCAGAGAAGTAGTTGGTGAACCAGGCGAGGCAGTCATTTGAGAAACCAAGATTATTGAGTCTGCCGATAAGATTGATTCTAACGAGCACATCAACTGATAATCTTATCAAATGAGATACCAGCACAGATACTAAATAGATAGCTTTTCCTTCCTGCCCCCCGTTGCTGACATATTACCCTATGGCACGCTTGTCTCAAAAGGCATTCTCACGCACACACGTTTTCTATGTGTTATTATCCCTACCCTTTGTTCCTCATTACACTAATTTCAATAGCTAATTTTCTCTCTAGCCTGAGTGTGTTCTCAAGTGTGTACATGATTGTGTGTGTGTGTGGTGTGTTTGCATAGGTGTTGTGTGTTTGTATCTCCCTTTACTTCCCACCAATCTGTCTTTAATGGTTGCACCTCATATTTACGCTAATTTCCCCTTTGTAGGTGCTTTGATGGGGTTGCCAGGTCTTGACAAGAGATCCCCCGTCCTCACCTCTAAAAAGGCCTTTTGTATGTTCACTCTCAGGGTAACGAATTGGTGATGAGCTAGTAGTGTCAACATTTTACATGCCCACTGGGAGAGGCATTCCTGTTGGCTGGGCGCGGTCTCCCGTGGTCATGGGCGACTGCAGTTGTCTGTGGTCTCGGTGCGATAGTCCTACGGTGCCTGAGCGCATGGTATTCCTCAGTGTACACTCCAGCTCTTCAACTTTTTTTATTTTCTTGTTTAACCTTTATTTAACTAGGCAAGTCAGTTAAGAACAAATTATTATTTACAATGACGGCCAACACCGGCCAAACCCGGACGACGCTGGGCCAATTGTGCGCCACCCTATGGGTCTCCCAATCACGGCCGGTTTATACTGAGAGCGAGGCCTGTTTGGCATCAGGACGGTGTGTGTCTGTGTGTGTGTGTGCATGTGTGTGTGTCAGGGACAACTCCTCTAAAGGTCTGGTTATATTAGCAGCGGGGTTGTTTTGTTTATGTGAAATGTTGTACCTTCTTCCCCTGATTTCCTGTATAAAGTGCAGCCAGTACAGCATTACAGAGAGAGTGAGGGGGAGAGGGCAAACTCCACTGAACTAGTTTCAGTGTATTGAATCACTTGTGAGTTTCTGGATTTTGGGTAAACTTCTCCTTTAATGATTCCAGCTTTAATTGTTGTGTGTTTGATGTGTTATTTAAAGGCTGTCTGTGTAATGTTCTTTCTTGTCATCACCATAACTGCTTGTCGTGCAAACAAAGCATTTTCTAAACTGGTCTTGGAGTAGAGAGTTGGTAGTGAGACGTAGAAGGAGACAGCTGTGGGGAAGCAGCCTTGGCTGCACGGGATAAACCAAACACACACAACCACAGAGGAAACTTGTGGAAGATGAGAAGCTAGAGAGGAATTTTGCAATGAAATCCAAACAAGGCAGCTTTTCCATCACCAGGAGCACACGGCATTCCCTACGCTGATGTTGGAATTTGTCATCAAATATAGGATTCTTGTTTAAATTAAAAGCTCCTATTTGCACAACCAATGTTTACTCATGTTTCCCTCCTAGTGTGACAGATAACTCAGCTATAGCTGGAATCCATATCAGTTACATCATATGGTACCATAGGGCTTTGGTCCTCATTCTCATATATTGGGGGGGTAAAGGAAATGTTGGCAGTGTGATGTTGCTGTAGTAGTAAAGAGATACATTAGCCCTTCCTCTTTCTTTCCATTTAACAGCAGCTATAGTATGAGGTCATAGCAGCCAGCCGACCAACCCACTACTGACCTATGTTGTAGTGGGACTGTAATGCTGCTGCTGACTGTTTGGCCCTTATGAGGATGGCTGTCATTTTTACATCTGTCTCATGGGCCCGTTTCATCTCCCATGTTGGAGCGCTAGCTGGCATTTTCATTCCTTTTGTTAGCAGTGCATGAGAATGATGTCAAATCATAGTTCTCATTAATGACAAAGCTTAGGATAGGGATCATCAACTAGATTCAACCGCGGTACAGAATATAATTACAAATAATTTGTAGACTGCAAATTGACCTCAAGAAGCCCAAGCGTGGCAATGTTTTGGAACAGATTTACAGAATTAAAATTACTTGGAGCTGATTTGCTGGTGTTTCAGCAGTCTTTTTTATTGTTTGCAGGCATATGCGAAAGTTTCTGTATTACTCACAGGTAGTTCTCACTATGCTGTGGGTTGAAGGATGTGTGTGTGTATGTGAATATGTGTGTTCTGGTAGTTAACACCATGCTGTTTGGAAATGTAGTGAGGTAACGGTGTAAGAGCAATCGTCAGTCAATCCATATGCTCATACAGTGCGTCAATACTGCCACTTTTATACAGTATGTTAGATGTGCAGGGCTGTGGTGTAGTGGTGTAGTGGTAATATTCCCTGGCACTAATCACATGTACACTCCCCACTGGAGACTGAGGTTCAATCCCTGCGTCCGGGCTTCCCACTGTTGATCCCACCTACCTGTATCCCCCTCTGATTTCCAAAGTGTGTCAATAAAAGTGTGAAATACCCTTAAAAAAACGAATAAACATTCACTCTTGAACAGAGGGGTGCACACACAAGTACAGTAAGCTAGCGCAGCAGTAAAGCCTTCAGATGGACATGTGTCACTGCTGTTTGTCAGTGTGTGTGTTAACAGCAGGCATGACCATGGGAGCTGTTGGTTCCCAGCCTTCCTTCTGGCCCTGGACCTGGACTCTCCTGGGCTGGAGATAGGGTGTGAAGTTTCCCCCTTAGAGGTGAGACTTTTCCAGTTCTGCTGTCTGGCAGCCTGGAGCATCAAGAACAAGGAGGGTCCTCCTGTGCTCTGGCTCTTACCATCATACACAAACAGCTTCGCTAATACTATTTACACATTTTGTTTTGTGTGTATGATTGTTTGAGGGAAGTAACAGCATTGCTGTAATTCTATGACCATGTCTATTTGTGCTAACATTATAGCTGATATTGAGGGTAATCCTGATGTCTGTGGTATATGGTCAACTCAGGGTCTGTAAACAAAATGACTAACTTACCAAACCAGTGAGAGATAAAGGAGGAGTGAGGAGAGACAGGGTAAAGAGACAATGCAAAGGGAGGTAGATAGGGAGAGGAGAAGAGAGAGGGGGATTAAGAGTTAGATTTATTTACATGAATTAGTGAGACAGTTTGGAGAGTTGAAAGCAAAATACCAGACTTGACATAAAGTGTGTCGGAGCCAGACAAAGGCAGCAGTCGTGACGTCGGAGGCGGGTAATGCTATAGACTAGCTACAGACAGTACAGAAGGACAGGGGACAGGACAATACATCTCCCACAGCTTCTTCCGATACTCTGAGTGTCCTCCGTTCCAGTTCAGCTCTTAGGGTAAACACTTAGACACGCACTTACCTCCCATCATCTGGAAACACTGATCACATCTCACCACATACTCACTGACATACACACTAGCGTAGCGCAGATTTCATCAGCTGACGTACAGTACGTCCAAAGTACCCCTAAAGCACACAGATATTACCTCAAGCACATACAAACTACACCTCAAACACAAAGTTACAAGCACGTTTCTGGAACACACTTGGTTATAGAACCATGATAGATCTTATGAACTTGGATGAAAGGAGGCTGGGATATACTTGAATGCGTCACATCTCCTAATCTTGATCCGAACAGAAGAGTTACAGTTCTGAGATCAGTTCACTGTGTGTTGTGAGTCAGAGGTGAGGGCCTGTTCTACAGCTAGGCCTGGTACAGTACAGCACAGAGCTACATTCCTGGGTTCCTCTGCATAATGACTCCCTCCAGCCATTCATCATGCTTGATAAGGCACAACCATTAGATTCAGTTTACAGTAAGATGCCTTTTGATGTGTGATATTTCGGGCTGTTTGTCTTGGGTTGGATTCCTGTGTGGCTCCCAGGAACCAGTGCTTGAGGGCTTGTAAGGCTTGACTCAATTATCTACAGTTGAAGTCGAAAGTTTACATACACCTTAGCCAAATACATTTAAACTCAGTTTTTCACAATTCCTGACATTTAATCCTAGTAAAAATGCCCTGTCTTAGATCAGTTAGGATCACCACTTTATTTTAAGAATGTGAAATGAATTATTTATTTCAGCTTTTATTTCTTTCATCACATTCCCAGTGGGTCAGACGTTTACATACACTCATTACCTATTTGGTAGCATTGCCTTTGAAATTGTTTAACTTGGGTCAAACGTTTCGGGTAGCCTTCCACAAGCTTCCCACAATAAGTTGGGTGAATTCTGGCCCATTCCTCCTGACAGAGCTGGTGTAATTGAATAAGGTTTGTAGGCCTCCTTGCTTGCACACGCTTTTTCAGTTATTCCCACAAATGTTCTATTGGATTGAGGTCAGGGCTTTGTGACTTGAGGTCAGGGCTTTGCCACTCCAATACCTTGACTTTGTTGTCCTTAAGCCATTTTTCCACAACTTTGGATGTATGCTTTGGGTCATTGTCCATTTGGAAGACCCATTTGCGACCAAGCTTTAATTTCCTGACTGATGTCTTGAGATGTTGCTTCAATATATCTACATACAGTGGGGAAAAAAAGTATTTAGTCAGCCACCAATTGTGCAAGTTCTCTCACTTAAAAAGATGAGAGAGGCCTGTAATGTTCATCATAGGTACACTTCAACTATGACAGACAAAATGAGGAAAACAAATCCAGAAAATCACATTGTAGGATTCTTTATGAATTTATTTGCAAATTATGGTGGAAAATAAGTATTTGGTCACATACAAACAAGCAAGATTTCTGGCTCTCACAGACCTGTAACTTCTTCTTTAAGAGGCTCCTCTGTCCTCCACTCATTACCTGTATTAATGGCACCTGTTTGAACTTGTTATCAGTATAAAAGACACCTGTCCTAAACCTCAAACAGTCACACTCCAAACTCCACTATGGCCAAGACCAAAGAGCTGTCAAAGTCAAAATTGTAGACCTCCACCAGGTTGGGAAGACTGAATCGGCAATAGGTAAGCAGCTTGGTTTGAAGAAATCAACTGTGGGAGCAATTATTAGGAAATGGAAGACATACAAGACCACTGTTAATCTTCCTCGATCTGGGGCTCCACGCAAGATCTCACCCGTGGGGTCAAAATGATCACAAGAACGGTGAGCAAAAATCCCAGAACCACATGGGGGGACCTAGTGAATGACCTGCAGAGAGCTGGGACCAAAGTAACAAAGCCTACCATCAGTAACACACTACGCCGCATGGACTCAAATCCTGCAGTGCCAGACGTGTCCCCCTGCTTAAGCCAGTACATGTTCAGGCCCGTCTAAAGTTTGCTAGAGAGCATTTGGATGATCCAGATGAGGATTGGGAGAATGTCAGATGAAACCAAAATAGAACTTTTTGGTAAAAACTCAACTCGTTGTGTTTGGAGGACAAAGAATGCTGAGTTGCATCCAAAGAACACCATACCTACTGTGAAGCATGGGGGTGGAAACATCATGCTTTGGGGCTGTTTTTCTGCAAAGGGACCAGGACGACTGATCCGTGTAAAGGAAAGAATAAATGGGGCCATGTATCGTGAGATTTTGAGTGAAAACCTCCTTCCATCAGCAAGGGCATTGAAGATGAAACGTGGCTGGGTCTTTCAGCATGACAATGATCCCAAACACACCGCCTGGGCAGCGAAGGAGTGGCTTCGTAAGAAGCATTTCAAGGTCCTGGAGTGGCCTAGCCAGTCTCCAGATCTCAACCCCATAGAAAATCTTTGAAAGTCCGTGTTGCCCAGCGACAGCCCCAAAACATCACTGCTCTAGAGGAGATCTGCATGGAGGAATGGGCCAAAATACCAGCAACAGTGTGTGAAAACCTTGTGAAGACTTACAGAAAACGTTTGACCTCTGTCATTGCCAACAAAGGGTATATAACAAAGTATTGAGATAAACTTTTGTTATTGACCAAATACTTATTTTCCACCATAATTTGCAAATAAATTCATAAAAAATCCTACAATGTGATTTTCTGGATTTTTTTTCCTCATTTTGTCTGTCATAGTTGAAGTGTACCTATGATGAAAATTACAAGCCTCTCTCATCTTTTTAAGTGAGAGAACTTGCACAATTGGTGGCTGACTAAATACTTTTTTTCCACACTGTAATTTTCCTCCCTCATGATGCCATCTATTTTGTGAAGTGCACCAGTCCCTCCTGCAGCAAAGCTACCCCACAACATGATGCTGCCACCCCTGTGCTTCACGGTTGGGATGGTGTTCTTCGGCTTGCAAGCATCCCCCTTTTTCCTCCAAACATAACGATCGTCATTATGGCCAAACAGATCTATTTTTGTTTCATCAGACCAGAGGACATTTCTCCAAAAAGTACGATCTTTGTCCCCATGTGCAGTTGCAAACCGTAGTCTGGCATTTTTATGGTGGTTTTGGAGCAGTGGCTTCTTCCTTGCTGAGCGGCCTTTCAGGTTATGGCGATATAGGACTCGTTTTACTGTGGATATAGATTCCTTTGTACTGTTTCCTCCAGCGTCTTGACAAGGCCCATTGCTGTTGTTCTGGGATTGATTTGCACTTTTCGCACCAAAGTACGTTCATCTCTGGGAGACAGAACGCATCTCCTTCCTGAGTGGTATGACGTCTGCGTGGTCCCATGGTGTTTATACTTGCGTACTATTGTTTGTACAGATGAACGTAGTACCTTCAGGCATTTGGAAATTGCTCCCAAGGATGAACCAGACTTGTGGAGGTCTAAAAAAAATTCTGAGGTCATGGCTGATTTCTTTTGATTTTTCCATGATGTCAAGCAAAGAAGCACTGAGTTTAAAGGTACGCCTTGAAATACATCCACAGATACACCTCCAATTGACTCAAATGATGTCAATTAGCCTATCAGAAGCTTCTAAAGCAATGACATCATTTTCTGGAATTTCCCAAGCTGTTTAAAGGCCCAGTCAACTTAGTATGTGTAAACTTCTGACCCACTGGAATTGTAATACAGTGAATTATAAGTGAAATAATCTGTCTGTAATCAATTGTTGGAAAAATGCCTTTTGTCATGCACAAAGTAGATGTCCTAACCGGCGTGCCAAAACTATAGTTTGTTAACAAGAAATTTGTGGAGTGGTTGAAAACAAGTTTTAATGACTCCAACCTAAGTGTATGTAAATTTCCGACTTCAACTGTATGTCTGATATTTAAAACGGAGGAATTCTTAATGGAATTACGGTGTGTTGACTGTGTGACTGCGTGTGTGAGTAACTGATGGTTTGTAAAAGGGTGTGTGTATCTATTTTAACATACCGATTGTATTCATGTATATTGTGTGTTTGACTGTGTTCATTTGAATGTGAATGTGCAAGCGTGTGTCAGTCTGTGTGAGTGTACAAGCCTGTTTTATGACCAGACGAGGGTCATATGGGACTCGTAAAACCAAGGTTGGGTTTTTCCCTCCCAGATCCATGTCCATGTGACAGGATTACAGCTGTGCACGTTAAACTGTCTCACTCAGACTCAGGAGAGGTATTTCTATCTCCTTCTCTCTTTACTCATTTTGTCTTTTCTCTCCACCATTGTCATTATCTCCATTCCTCGTTTTCTCCTCCTCCAGCTCTCTGTCCCTGTTTCCCATTCCCCCCCTCTCCTCCCTCTGCACGCACAGCCAGTTTTTCTGTGACCCAAACCCACAGGTCAGTGATAAGGCACTATGTTTGGTGATGATGTCATATAGACAGTAGTATTCGGGGGGGTCCGTGTGGGGGTATTCAGTTTCATGTAAAGGGTAGGACGAGACGAGATGAGTTTGGAGGTTGGGGGGGTTACAGAGTCCTCTGTCTCCTGCTGCTCCAAGTCATCTCTCTCAACTAAGAGATAACAACAACATACAGGATCACTTCAAAGTTCTTTATAGAGGGCACATGTATTATTTCTCAGCATTTTATCAGTGTTCATCCTTTTTTTAAGCATCTACTGTATATCAAGCTTTTTTGGCAGCAGATAGACAGTAGATAACTGTCTTAAGTTTTAAACAAGGACTTCTGATGACTCAGAGTTATAGCTGTTTATATGTAGGCTATAGCTCCTCTTAGGCAACATGTTTCTCAGAGTTCAGAGTGAGGAACACGTATTACATGGCGCCTGATTTCTGAGACAGTCTGTCATTGAAGGTGGTTTTCTTAAAGGGGCAGTGCAGTCAAAAACGTGTTTTTTTTCATACATTTCCACACTATGTGGTAGAAAATTCTGTGAAAGATAAAATAAAAATAAGTTCATTTTAGTGTAAGAGCTGTTTGAAAAGACTTGCTTGTTTTGCATGGGTGGGGTTTTGGACTGCCTGGCGCCATCACCAGGCGGTAAAAGTTTGTTGATCATATTTATTTTACAGTTAATAGAATGGTGAAATCTTATGGTAAGTAGTTTATAATCTGATTGTTATTATATTTAGAAAGCATTTCAGTCATTCCAAGGCATATCTCCCCACTTTTGATGAATAGAAAAAAATACATATATGATTTTTAGTATTTAAACATTTTAGTAACATTTGTACTATGCACTTGAGCTTGTGTCCTGAAAAGTCAGTATATCTCAGCCATTTATAACTATTTCTACCAGAAAGGTGAGGTCCAGACCTTTCTAGAACTATGCAGTATTACTAGTTATTGTTTATTGCCATCCCGTTAATGTTTCATTTTTTGGGGGTATGTCTATTTAGGCGCAAATCTACATTTTGCCATAACGTTCATTAATAGACCAAATAAGAAAGAGAGTTTGCCCTCCTCTCTGCCATTAACAGCTAGTTTTCAGGTCACATATCCCTCCCATTAGGCTCATCCAATTAGGCACCTCAGACCACTCTCAGACAGTCCTAGCAACATTTTTGATTGAGAAATTGCCTTTTGCTAAGCAGCTATTTTTGTTTCTGTTTGAACATAATAATGGAAAACAATCTCAGTAAGATACTCAATTGTTACCCTGAAATGATTTGATATTGAGATAAAAACAGCTGCTTTGGACCTTTAATTTGTGGGGAACATCTGAGAGAAAGAGAAAGAGAAAGAGAAAAATAGATAGACATTCACATTATGCTGAGGCCAGGGATCAATGCAGACACAGAGTGCTCATTTTTCTGTATTTTCCTGGATAGTCACCTGTTGAAGTGTCCTGGTGTTAAGGAATGCTTTTCCCTAAGTTGAGCACCTGATTCCTTTTTGTTCAAGCTGGGCTGAAATGCGTTTGGGTACGCTTTCTCAGACTCACCATTACTGCTCCAATCACTGGGTGTTTTAAACCTGTGTTTCAAATCTGTTCAGGAAGTTTCAATGGTTTTTAACCCCATTCTCCTGGATTCCTGGGTTTCCTCCTTACAGAGGTGATCTATCAAACAATATATACCACCACAATCAGGAAGCAGAGGAGGTTGGGCTATGGGTGCAGATGTGTGTATGTGTGTGCATGTGTGTGTGTTTGTGTAAGTATTTGTGTATGCATGTGTTTGTGTGTGTGTGTGTGTTTGGGAAGGTTTTGGCTGTCATGGGCTCCAGATGGCCTTAAGTGTCTGTCACTTCCTCCTTGTTAAAGGTCCCCACTCTTCACTAACAGGCAG
This sequence comes from Brachymystax lenok tsinlingensis, assembly GCA_030435695.1. Lineage (NCBI taxonomy): Eukaryota > Metazoa > Chordata > Actinopteri > Salmoniformes > Salmonidae > Brachymystax > Brachymystax lenok. The sequence continues at coordinate 26,502,220 of CM059790.1, read as the reverse complement.
TAGTCAAATTAGATGTTTGATTGAGCCAGAAACATCTAAGGGTGTTGGAGGAGTAAGACATTGAATGGAATAACAGATGACAGAAGTCAGGGGTCACAAGCTGAAAACGTGGCATCCTCTCCTCTCCATGTTGAGATCAGAAATCAGTTTAGAGGTTAGAAAATGTTTAAACGTGTTTTCCTAGATGTCTGTTTTGTTGTATTACATTTGCAATTCATTGCATATTTGTTGTAATTTATGCTCCCATTGAAGTGGACTTCATGAGTGGTCCAACTTATTTTTGTTTGTGTCAGTTGGTTTCCTTGGGGAATGTGGAGGTTGTCATGATGATGCATACCTTGTATGATATCTTGCGACACTGACTTGACCCTTTTAAAAAGTGAAATAGCCTATTCTGTGTAAATGGGTATGCCAACGTGTAAGCAAGAGTGTACGTGTTTGTTTATGGGTGTTTCCATATGAAGTGGGTGTGTAATGTGATAGTGCTTGTGTTGGGCAATGTGGATACTGTACTGTATGTGTGTTTTCCATAAGACAATTGCTGTTCATAGGGAGGAGGTTCTTCATGCTCAGTCAGTTGACTAACATCTTGGAAAGTCCTGATGCTCTCAGCCAGAACCATCTCTTCCAGTTCCAAACAATCTCACTCTTCCTGAACCAAGCCTCCCTGAACATTGTGTTATAGCCCTAATGATTACAAAGAAGGCAGGGCAGGCTAGGTTCTATACAGACCAGAGAGCACTCAGCAACTTCAGGCCTGTGGTTGAACTACTGTGGGCCATACTGTTATTAGTAATGGGAACATCTAGAAACAGTCAAACTCATTGTCTCATTTACCTGTGTTTTATGATCACTTAAGCCGGAGGATACACACACAGGTATTTTCATGTCTTTATCACAGTAGCGTAGCTCCAATGGAATGGCTATGAAACCAAACCCTTTCTAGAGAAACCAAACCCTAGCTAGAGAAACCAAACCCTTTCTAGAGAAACCAAACTCTTTCTAGAGAAACCAAACCCTAGCTAGAGAAACCAAACACTAGCTAGAGAAACCAAACCCTAGCTAGAGAAACCAAACCCTTTCTAGAGAAACCAAACTCTTTCTAGAGAAACCAAACCCTAGCTAGAGAAACCAAACACTAGCTAGAGAAACCAAACCCTAGCTAGAGAAACCAAACCCTTTCTAGAGAAACCAAACTCTTTCTAGAGAAACCAAACCCTAGCTAGAGAAACCAAACCCTTACTAGAGAAACCAAACACTAGTTAGAGAAACCAAACCCTTGCTAGAGAAACCAAACCCTTTCTAGAGAAACCAAACCCTAGCTAGAGAAACCAAACCCTAGCTAGAGAAACCAAACCCCTTCTAGAGAAACCAAACCCTAGCTAGAGAAACCAAACCCATTCTAGAGAAACCAAACACTAGTTAGAGAAACCAAACCCTAGCTAGAGAAACCAAACCCTTACTAGAGAAACCAAACCCTAGCTAGAGAAAACAAACCCTTTCTAGAGAAACCAAACCCTAGCTAGAGAAACCAAACCCATTCTAGAGAAACCAAACCCTAGCTAGAGAAACCAAACCCTTTCTAGAGAAACCAAACTCTTTCTAGAGAAACCAAACCCTAGCTGGAGAAACCAAACCCTAGCTAGAGAAACCAACCCCTTTCTAGAGAAACCAAACCCTAGCTAGAGAAATCAAACCCTTTCTAGAGAAACCAAACTCTTTCTAGAGAAACCAAACCCTAGCTAGAGAAACCAAACCCTTTCTAAAGAAACCAAACCCTAGCTAGAGAAACCAAACCCTAGCTAGAGAAATCAAACCCTTTCTAGAGAAACCAAACTCTTTCTAGAGAAACTAAACCCTAGCTAGAGAAACCAAACCCTTTCTAAAGAAACCAAACCCTAGCTAGAGAAACCAAACCCTTTCTAGAGAAACCAAACCCTTTCTAGAGAAACCAAACCCTAGCTAGAGAATAAACAAACTGAGAGTGAGCAGCAGGAACCAGCCCACCATTGGTTTATGTATGTGGGTGTGTGTGTTCATCTTAGTGGGTTACACATTCTTGCCCACGCATGCACACACACACACACACACACACACACACACACACACACACACACACACACACACACACACACACACACACACACACACACACACACACACACACACACACACACACACACACACACACACACACACACACACACACAGACAGACACAGACACAGACACAGACACAGGGTTGGGCTCAATTCAGAATTTAATTGAGAATGCCTCATAAATTACAATTCAGTTCTTGAATTTTAATTGAAGTAGTAAACAGGACACATAATTGCATTTTGAATTTGAATAAAAGAAAATAGAATTGAATTGAGTAAGATTCTATGAAATTCAAATGCCTCTTCTATACTGTGTTAGGTGTAGTCTATAGAAATAGACACACTGTACATAAAACATCAAACATGTCATTATATACACTACAGTTCAAAAGTTTGGGGTCACTTAGAAATGTCCTTGTTGTTGAAAAAAAAGCAATTTTTTTGTCCATTAAAATAACATCAAACTGATCGGAAATACAGTGTAGACATAGTTAAAGTTGTAAATGACTATTGTAGCTGGAAATGTCAGATTTTTATGGAATATCTACATAGCAAGTCAATGTGCGGGGGTACAGGTTGGTAGGGGTAAAGTGGCTATGCATAGAAAATAAACAGCGGGGCTTTAAGTGATTAATGAAATATAATAACTTTCATAATAACTTTGAATATTCACATACAGGTTTTGTTTTCCATAATCTATCATTTTAAGTGTTTGTCCTGAAAATCTTTGATATGAATGTACACTACCGTTCAAAGGTTTGGGGTCACTTTATAATGGCCTTGTTTTTGAAAGAAAAGACACA